>JANTNU010000233.1:22879324-22892062 GCA_024752395.1 Erythroxylum havanense | reverse complement strand
AACTCGAAGAAATTCAAGTTTCACAAAATGACATTGAGCCTGAAAAGGAGATTGAAGCGAGCTCACAAGCTATTGATAAGCAGTCTTCAACAACCCAAGGCCTACGTAGATCTGATAGGATTCATCATGAGCCCGAGAGATATGGATTTCTCGTTACTGATGATGACAATGTGATGCTCATTGATCATAATGAGCCCACAACCTATCAAGAAGCTATGGAAAGTCCAGAATCTGTTAAATGGTTAGAGGCCATGAAAGCAGAGATGCAATTCATGTATGACAATTAAGTTTGGAATTTGATTGATCCATCTGATGGCTTGAAGACCATTGGAAAGTCCAGAATCTTTATTAGGAGTACTTGAGATTAACCACTATGTACATTGGGTTGGATTTGATGTTTTGGCCTAGGAAATTGGTTTAAAAATTGGAATCAACACGTTAATTACTTTAAAAGAACTAATTGATAAGAGTGGGTTAATGTACTTGACTCAATATTTTATTTCATAAGGATTACATGATTTCTTTGTTAAGATTAATTCCTAGAATATTAGCTCAAATTCTGTTAATCGTGCATTGATACTTCTTAACAACTGAATTTTCATATTTGATTGCTTAGCAAATTTAGAAGGTATAAATTTAGTACTTTGACTTAGTCCTTATGGATCGACACTTGATTGCTACAACTAAACCCGTACATTTACGGACTCTATTAGTGATGATCATGCCTTAAAGATTATTAGTATCAGTACCATTAAACTAAAAATATAGGATGGTATGATGCTCATCATCTAGGAGGTAAGATATATAAATGGGCTGAAAAAAACTAGTGACTTTAGGACAACTTGATGATGATATCAAGTGTGAAATTTAAGTTGAAAATAAGATCACAAAACTAGTTAAAGGTGCACTTATAATGACGAAAACAGAAAAGGTAGCTGCTAATTTGTACATGTGCAAAGGGGAATCACTGCAAGAAAGAGAAGTATCTATTGCATTAGTAAGTTCAAAAAAAGAATCAACAATGAAGTGGCACCTCATACTTGGCCACATCTTGGAATAAGGATTGAGGATTCTTCCAAAATAAAAGCTTCCTTTAAGGCTAAAAAAGGTATGATTACCCTTTTGTCAGCAATTAGCAAGCAAAATAGAATGAAATTTAGTAGTTCCATTGCTAAAAGTAAAGTTATTCTAAAGCCAATTCATTCTGATATTTGACAAGTATTAGTTTCATCCTTAAGAGGTGTGAAATACTTTGAATCTTTCACCGATGATTATTCTAGGAGATGTTAGGTATATTGAATCAATAAAAAGTTAGACGTGTTTTTAGTTTTCAAGAACTTCAAAGCACATATAGAACTTGAAATCAAGAAAAGAATCAAATGTGCACAGTCAAGTAATGGAGGTGAATACGTTGGCAATAAGTTTAATGCATTTTGTAAATAAGAAGGCATTAAAAGGAAGTTCACAGTAGCATAATCTCTATAATAGAATGTAGTAGCAAAGCGAATAAGTAGAATGTTATTAAAAAGAACAAGAGTAATGTTGAGAACTATAGGTCTAGCCAAATAATTTTGGGCCAAAGTAATAAAAATCACTTGTTATATGTTAAATCGGTCTCCATCAGCAATAATTAAGATGAAGACACCAACAGAGATGTGGATCAATTATCCAACTAATTATTCACTCCTCTATATATTTGGATGTTCTGCAAACATGATGTATAATTCTTAATAAAAGTCAAAGTTGGATCCAAAATCTAAGAAATGCATTTTCTTAGGATACGCTAATGGAAAAAAGAGGTATCGCCTATAAGATACCACTACTTATGAGATAATAATTAGGAAAGATGTCATATTTTTAGAAGATAACTTACAAGAAAAGGAAGAAAATAACACTTCAAAGGAGAGACCAAATACTACTATAGTTCAAATTGAAGAAAGATAAGAACAAGAAGATCCAGACTTTTTGGAACTGTAACAGAGCAAAAAGAACAAGAACAAGCTAAGTCCTCATCCCCAGAGGTTCAACAATCAGCTTAGGAAAGAAGAGAAGTATCTTGGCACTCAAAATACATTATAGGAGGTAATAATGTATATTTTTTACTAATAGAGGATGGATAAACCATCAACTTTCCATGAGGCTATAAAAGAACAAGATGCTTCTCTATGGATGACAATAATGTAAGAAGAATTTGAAGCCCCCCATAAAAATAAGACATAGGATCTTATTTCTATATCACAAGAAAGGAAGACCATTAGTAACATGAGTCTATAAGATTAAAAGAGACAATAAAGACAAAGTAGAGCATTATTGTGCAAGATTTGTGGTAAAAAAGAAGTTATTGACTTCAAAGAAATATTTTCTCTTATTGTTCAGTTGACAATGGTTCAAGTAGTCTTAGTAATATGTGCTATATATGATTTACATTTAGAGCAATTAGATGTCAAAACTATGTTTTATGGAGAAATTGAAAATGAAATTTGCATGCTCCAACTAGAAGGGTTTTAAGAAAAAGAAAAAAAACTTAAATTGTAGGTTGAATAAATCTCTATATGACCTCAAACAGGTACCAAGATGCCAGTATAAGAGATTTGATTTCTTCATCATAAGCCTTTGGCACAATAGACTTAATTCAAATCCTTAAGTTTATTGCTTGAGATTTGGAAATAATGATTTCATTTTCTTGCTATTATAAATTGATGACATGTTGGAAAAAACCTTTAAAAAGATCATATTAAAGAGTTGAAGGCACAATTGGATAGGGATTTTGAAATAAAGGATTTAAAATTAGCAAACAAAATTATAGGGATGCAAATTTATGGAGACAGAAATAATATAAACATTTGGCTTTCTCAAAATAATTATTTAAAGAAAATCTTACATCGTTTCAATATGTAAGATTGTAAGCCAATTTCCATACCTCTTCTTATTAATTTCAAGTTTTCTTCAAGTATGATTCCTAGCAATAAAACAAAGAAAATGGAAATGTCTCAAGTATTTTATACACTAGCAGTGGGTAGTTTGATGTTTTATATAATTCGTAAAAGGCCAAACAACATGTAGTAAGACTAGTTAGTCGATACATGGGAACTCGTGGTAAAGAGCATTGGAGCATTGTAAAGGGGATCCTAAGATATATGAAGGATATTTAAAATAATACATTATGTTTTGGAGGATCATACTTTATTATTAGACGTTATGTTGATTTGAATTTTGCAGGTTATTTTGACAAAAACAAGCCCACCATAGTTTATATGTTTACTCTTGCTGGAGGAGTTATAAGATTTGTCTCAAAATTTCAATCTACTATGGCTACTTCTATAATGAAGGTAGAATATATTGTAGTTACACAAGCTAGTAAAGAAGCAATTTGATTACAAATATTAGTAGGGGCGCTTAGACAAAAGTAAGAGAAGATTATTTTATTTTATGATAGTTAGAGCACTTTGCACTTGACAAAGAATCCATCACTTCATCTAAGGACAAAATACATTTAAGTTCAATATCACTTTGTTATAGGAAAAATGGAAGCATGAAGTATAGATGTGCAGAAAATTCATACTAAGAATAACTTGACAGATATGCTAACAAAGTTAATCAATACTGATAATTTCATATAGTGTAAGTCCTCTATCATCCTAGAAAAATATAAGCAGTATGAATAAAAGTTGACAGATATGTTAACAAAAGTTGTAAAAACAACTTTTAACCTTCTCATATAACGATGGAATTGTGTAGAAACACAATTCATCACCTTAATCATTCTATATAAATGATAGTTTTCATATGTTTTAACTATTATATTTTTAGCTTCGGTACATTCCAGTTTATATTATATTTTTGTATCCATTTGTAAACAAAAACAAAGAGACAATAGAGCGTATTAGAGAGATTAAGATAGGTTTCTCCTAAATATATACTTTCTTTTGTTAAATTTATCTTATGTTAATCCTTTTCTTTCTCTATTTTTTTTCATTTATACTTAGTCATATTTTAGGTGATTTATATCTCAACAGATGATCATGTAAAGATCCTAAGTCTATAAATTGAAAAACCTATCAATTTTAAAAGGCAAAATAAAGATTACAGAACTACAAAATAAGAAGAACATTATGGATATAACTAAAAATGTTAATAACCTTAGTATGCCAATTTTTACGTCATCTTCCTCAAATACCCACAATATAGGCTCATCATTTGGAATAGATGATGAAGGAATCAAAATCCATAGAAACCCTTATATCTTGTTTAAGGAATCATCATGTCAATAGTTTATTCTCTTATCGAACCCGAACCATTTAATAGCTTTTCTCAGATGTTTTTCAAAGTTTGTGTTTACCTCAAATGCAGTAAGGCCTTCAATTCTACAATGAAAATCATGCAATAGTTGCTAAGGAACCTTCTTCACTACCTATCATTGAAAATGGAAATGAGATCTTATTTATAATAATAAAATTTTGCATGTTTTAGTTCATCCATATGTATGATTAGAAACATAAACTCACATAAGCTACTCTATGATAGTCATCTTTGAAAACGGTATCAAGATCTTGAAATAATCGATGTTCAGTGTATCATAGCAACCATCATAAATACCAAACCCTCTTACAAAAATAGTTATCTTTATGTAATTTTTAAATGGTAGTATATCAACAATCACACACTTTTGGTGATGAGTAAATATGATCTAAACAACTTGTAACATAAATTTAACAAGATCATCATTTCCTTTGGTCAAGAGAAATCAGTCTCAAAATTTACTTATCAATGAAGAAAAGAGTAATTAAAAAGATTCTATAACAAATGCATTTTAATTCTAGCATACTCCTTTGGCTAGGAGAATTAAGACTCAAAAGATTACTTTTTAAAATAGAGAATCAACAAAATAAATTTATTAAAACAACATATAGGATTCATTGAGTTATACCTAGAAAAAATTTATATAAATCTTTAAATGAGACCAAGAACATAAAGTATGTCATATATTAAAATCAATTTATAGCTTGAAGAAGTTCATCAAATAGTGGTACATTCATTTTATGTAACATAATTATTTCATTGAGAAAGAGCAACGTGTATGCATTAACAATATAAAGATAAATTTGAAATTTTATCTTTAGATGTGGATGATATTTGAATGTTTGTAATGATTGAGAGTTTGTTAAGCAAATCAAAAGCTGATGGTCATCCAAATTTAAAAATTAAAAATATGGGTCAAACAACATAAATTTTTGGAGTAAAGATTTCACTAGATCATTCAAAGAGATCATTGTCTCTATCATAAGTGACATATATTTAAAAAGTTCTTAAACAATTCTACGTGCAAGATTGTAAGTCAATTGATAGTCTTATAGCTAAAGGCAAAGGTCTTAGTAAATTTTTTTTGTTTGACATCATCATAAGAAAAGGAACAAATGAAGAAAGTTTCATATCTCAATCTAGTTGGAAGTCCTTTACATGTAATGATATATATAAGACCAAAAATTTGTCATGCTAGCGGAATGGTGAGCAATATTAATCAAATCTAGATCAAGCATATTATACAGAAATAAAGAGAATATTAGGATATTTAAAAGGTATTATTGATTACACATTGAATTATCAACTTAATTACCTATATATGCGAGATGTAGATTATAGAGGAGATTTGGATAATAGAGAATCTACCTTTATATTTATATTCTTATTCAATAATGGTGCAATATTATAAAAAGTAAGAAATAATCTTATGTTGCTTTATTTACACAGAAACTAAATGCTTAATATATTTAGCTACAATATGAGTTGTTTTGCTTAGATGATTCTTAGTTTATTTAGGAGTCACTAAAATTAAGATTGATCTAGTATTAATCAACTGTAATATTTATAAAACAATCATTTATATGAAAGATCTCAAATTTCATTATAAAATGAAACATATAGATACCAAGTATAATTGCAGGAACGATATATTAGCACGAGGTGAGTTGAACATAAAGTATATATCTGCACGTGATATAGTGGCAGACCTAATGAGAAAACCAATTATATGAGATATATATATTGTTGTGCGAAGTCACTATGATTATGTAGATGATAATATATACTACTGATATATAATTCTAGATATATACTAATTCATTGTATTGTTATACCTAAAATGCAAAATATGTGTTGACATTGTTTATTATGTGATAAGCATGATGTAATAGTTAATTCTAAATATGTTTCCTTCGTATGAAATATTTCAAATATCCATCAAGAAGGACGTAAATAGAGTGATTAGCTCTCTAACGTAAGCAATCACCTTCAGTATTTATAATAAATGGAGATGAAATAGGTTTAAGGTATGTTATTTAGGTGATAATTGAGAGCAATAAATTTAAACCATGAATGTTTTATATAATGAAATGAAAGAAAATTAATTTGGAGTAGTTAAATGATCACTATATTTGTCTTAAGTTATCAAATGGGAGTTATGAAAAGATGAATTTTAGATTAGACTAATGAATTCAAGTTAAATATCAAGTATATTTGACCAACATCTGTCCGATATTTCATGAATAAAAGATATTCCTTCTAAATCACATAACACAATTAAGTGTGTAAGAACCAACTCTAAAAAGTGATCAAGGTAAGTTGTATGATCTCAAATTATATTGTGTGAGTCTCTAGAGGTTAAATGGGCTTCTTTATATATCTTTGTGACTCTTGTCTAATTCTTAATAATTAAATTTAACTTTTGCTACTTTGAAGTATTACCAAAGGATCAAATGTTTTAGGAAAACAATTTAAATATAATTCAAGAAAATTTAGAACAAAGTAAGGTTTATTTTGATTATAACTCACAAAAAAAGATATACAAAGGTGGTCAACTTCTTTGAGTAAAAGATTTTAATACAATTATGATAGATCAAAGAAGAATAAAGATGTGAGATATGACTAAGGGTATATCACATTAAATCTAGTCAAAGATTGATTTATTAATCGAGACAACATATATTCTTAATAAATATATGAGTAATTCGTTACAACTATGCTAATTATATAGGTTAACAAATAAGTACAAAAAGTTGCATAATTCAATTTAATTAATCTCACTATATGTATTTGAGAAATAATGGATAAATACATCAATAATTAATATCATAGGAATTTGACTAAGTATTAGTAATTATTCAACTATTAACTTAGTTGTAACCAATGATTAAAAAATCAAATTGAACCAACTCTTCAACCGACATAACCTTGAACTAGTAATTTTCGATTCGGTTTACATTAATAACCCATGATATTAAAAGTCAACCATTAAATTAATTAAATGACCAATTTATGTAAACTAACATATTTTCATAAATAATCACCTTAAGAATCTTAATATACAGGAATAAGGAATTATTAAAACAGAATTATTATTTAATTTTAGTTTAAATTATTAGAATCATTATTAATTTATTATACATTAATAGATCTTGGTATTTATAAGAATTATTAAATTATTCATTTTTAGTTTGAATTATTATTAATTGATTATACATTAATAGATCATATCAGTATTTCAATAAAGTATTTCATTTATATTATATTATATTATATTTATAAATTTTATTTGATATTTATTATAGGTCAAATTTATGACGATGTAAACATTTTATCTTATTGATTTAATTTTTGGTACAATTTTTAAAACATTGGATGTGACAAGTTTAATAGTTTTTTATATAAATTTTTATTTAAAAAATAAAAAGAAAATAAGCTAAAAATTTAGATAGATAAAAGAAAGAATTATTTTTAACTTGTGAAAAAGAAAGATTAAAAATCGTAAATAATTTGTTTTCATTAATGCATATTTTGATGATCCTATACTTCCGAGAAATAAAATCAAACTTTAGGCTTCAGTACGACAGTTAAAATTATGATGCTGCGAAAACAGAAGAAAGAAAGAAATCCTTATTAGAACAAGAAGAAGACACTACTGTAATTACCTGATTCCTCAAGTATCCGTGGACAGAGCCGCAAAAGGGGTGACGGACAGACTGTGACAAACCTAATTAACGGATAAAGAAGATGAGAAAAAAAAAAAAGGAAATTTAATAGTATCAAACCGAAGCGGTAATTGGTACTTGATGCAAAAAACCGGATGAATTGGGAATTAGCTCTCCGAATTCTAATATGATAAGGATTCCCTTCTCTTTGAGGAAAAAAAGGATTAGTGCCTTTGAATAAATACTGATGGTTTCCATAACCAAAATGCCGCATAACACGTTCAACGATCACGAGAAAGTTGTTATTGTTCTGATTGTTTTACGTCATTGCCTCGTTCAGTGAACCACAGATTCAAGTACGCACTGTTTCTGCGGCCAATATGCCGCGTAACATGTTCGACGTTCATGAGAAAGATGTTACCCGTTGTTCTGATTGTTTGAGGTCATTGCCTCATTCAATGAACCACAAACTCCAGGAGTTATGTTATGGTGATTGCGTAGATTTCTATTACATGGGTAATTGGTGGGAAGGGGTGATATGTGACCACTACCATCATGGTTCTGATCAGAGATTGGTTTTCTTGCCTGAATCCGGCAGAAAGTTTATGGCTGGCGTTAAGGATTTGAGGATCACCCAGGATTGGGATGAGCGAAGTGGGATTTGGAGGCGTCGTGGAGCTTGGCCTTTAATGGAGGAGATTGTCAAATTTGAGAAAGATTGGCAACCTGACGTTTCTGCGGGGCAGACTTGGAGAACAATTAAGGAGAAGTTTCTAGAGATGGTTTGCGGGGTAAAACCTTTGTGGAAGGAGCTGGTCACTGAAATCTTGCACGATTTGGAGTATCAGAAACCTGACGATGATTTTGATGGTTCTTGCATGAATCTTGATTCTAATGCAGCTTTGACGGAGTTTAGAGGAGTTTCAGAGGAGCGGCACCTGTTTTCAACGGTTGAGAATCCATCAGAGGGTGAGGTAATATTGAAATCCGACTCCGGCAAGCCTAGTACTGATTCTTGTGTGGAAGTGGGAGGTTTAGTGACTGTTACTAGTAAGTTCGACGGAAAGCTAGAAGATTCAGATTGTGAAGGTATAGCAAGTTGGCTACCTTTCGAAGCTGACACGGTGAATGGAGCTGAGTTTTGTCCAAAAGCCATAACTCAATACTTCTCGTTAGGCAGTAAACGTGCTCCAGACTGTCTTCTTCTCCAGGTAAGGAAGCATCTGTTGTATATGGGATGGAAAATTGAGCGTTGTAGTTATAAAAGCAGGTACAGATATAGGTACATCGCTCCAATATCTGGAAAAAGAAAATTATACACGTCCCTACGTCAGCTTTGTCATGATTTGAGGGATTCCGACATGGCAAATTGTTCTGTCCAGAAAAGTGCAACCAATGCCAGCAAAGAATCTTCAAACAGACATAAGCTAATAGGAAGGAAGCGAAAGACTGATGCAGATTTCTTAGTTATGGAGAGACTGCCACAAAGAGGAAAGAAGCTAACATCTCTGAAGAACATGAAAGAAGTTTCAGAAGTAAATCAGCGAGCCAGCAGGACACAGCGTAGAAAGAGGGTCAAGAAAGAAGAAACGTCTAATTCTTCACAGTGGACAAAGCCAATAAACATCTTGTCTTTGCTGATAGACTATGATGTAGTGTTACCAGGAGCAAATGTCCATTGCTATTCCAGTGACAGCAGGACTCGAGTAAAGAAAGGCATTGTAACTCAGCATGGAATCAAGTGCAGTTGTTGCTCGGAGACTTTTAGTCTTGGTGACTTTGAAGCTCATGCTGGTTGCACAGACCGAAGACCACCAGCTAATATTTTTCTTGGAGATGGCAGATCCTTATTAGACTGTGAAGACGAGCTTTTAGTCTTGACCAACGGAACAGTCTCAACCAAGTGCGGCAGGAAAGACAAACATCATCAGGCTGAACAGAGCGATGAGATTTGCTCTATTTGTCATGTCGGTGGAGATCTTATTTTATGCGATCAGTGTCCATCTTCATTCCATCTATCCTGCCTCGGATTAGAAGATGTCCCAGATGGGGAATGGTTTTGCCCGTCATGTTGCTGTCAAATTTGTGGTCATTTCAAGTGCGAAGAGAATGTTCAGCCATCTGCGGAAGTTTCTATGTTGAGTTGTGACCAATGCCTGGATAAGTACCATCTGAGGTGCTTAAAGAACAGGGCAGAAATCAAGATGAGGAGAGAGAATTGGTTTTGCAGCAACATATGTGAAAACATACATTTAGGCCTTCAAAACTTAATGATGAATCCAATTCAACTACGTGAAGGTAAATTCACTTGGACATTGTTGGGCTGCATGGACTCTGATACGGGCACTCTCGATATGAAGACGGAGAACAGCTGCAAACTCAACCTTGCCCTTAAGGTGTTGCATGAATGCTTTGAACCAATAACAGATTTTTTCACAGGAAGGGACTTTTTCCAAGATGTAGTGTTTTGCAGAGAATCAGCGCTAAGTCGTTTAAACTGTAAGGGATTCTGCACAGTAATTCTGGAGAAATCTGAAGAATTGATATCGGTAGCCAATGTAAGAGTTTTCGGAGGCAAAATTGCAGAGCTACCTTTTGTTGCCACCAGGTGCAATTACCGTGGACAAGGAATGTGCAGGATAATGATTGATGAGCTTGAAAAGCAGCTTATGAATTTAGGGGTAGAGAGGTTGGTGTTGCCTGCAGTTCCTAGTGTTGTAAACGCATGGATAAATTCATTTGGGTTCTCAGAGATGACAGATTCCGATAGGGAGCAGTATTCAGATCAGAGTCTGATATATTTTGAGGGTGCCGTTATGTGTCACAAATTCTTGAAGAAACCGCATTAGAGAAGACGAACCGTTCTGCCAACATAGTGTAGATTTATGACATCCATTTGTTTTCAAAATCTACAATGTACACGAATTTTCGATGTTATGATGATTGTTCATTAATTTCTTGAACTTCTAACCTATTAATGACTAAACTTACTATAATTAATATAAAATAAAATTTATTCAAATGTTTGGTTTAACTTGTTTGACACCAACCTTCGAAACCAATCTTCTGAAACTCAGACCGGTCATTAAACTGATGGCCTTATTAGTTACCGATTTGACCGGTTCAACCACCGATCGAACTGATATGACGTAATAATTATGCAATAATTATATTTAATTATATATAATATTAAAAATATTTTAAAAAAATTCATAAAAAAATAAAAAAATAAAAAAAATTGTCGAACCGGTCGAACCGGACCGGTCCGACCGGTCAAAAATCGATCAATTGACCGGTTTTGACCGGTTCACACCAGGTCGGTTTTGAGGCATAACCCGAACCGGACCACCGATCGATCGCCGGTCGGGCAGGCCGATCCGGTCCGGGTTTAAAATCAGAGTTGGAAACAATGGCTGCTAATAGCCGGACTTGCCTCAAAATATTCAATAAGCTTGTGAGAATGTTGATCAAGAGCTACATACATATACACATCAAGTTTCTTCCTCTCTTCGCAGCCCCTCTCCCCTGCGTTGGATGGCCATCAACTCTTGGAATTCCTATTAAGGAGTTCTTCGAGACTTCGAGTGCTTGGGCTCGTCCTATTAGAAAACCAAGCATGATCGAATCAAGCGAATGTGAAAAAACAAAATTTTTACAATTTTCAAAAGTATCGTAATAATTCAATAACTTAAAAAATATGAATTATAAATTAAAAAATTGTACCTGATTTAAAGTCGCTACTAAAACTTTTTTTTTTTATTCGAGGAAACTCTATAAATGGGCCAAGTGGGCACACCTCTTTGAGGGTCCAACTGGCGCACCACCCCACAGGCGGGCCAATCGGGCGCACCTCATCATTGAAGGCTACAAAGCGGACAAAAAGAAACTCAATTCTTTCGGAAAGAATAAGAAAGAGTATAAACTTCCTTGTGTTAATTTCCTATTTATAGAAAAAAAAAAAGGGCTTTAGGGTTTTACTATTGTTAAAATTAAATATTTTTGTTATAATTAAAGTCAAACTTTAATTATAATTTAATTTTAATAAAATCAACTACTTCATATTTGATTTCTGAAAATTTTCAAACTTCATAATTTAGTCTAACTTAATTAAAATTAATTTTTCTGTTTTTATCTTCTTTTTATGTTTGACTCATTATGTTCTTAATATATTGCAAATCTAATTCATAGCTAGAATTAGGTAAATTAAAAAAAAATTATTTATCTTTAATTCTCCAATTAATCAATTTATAACTATAAATCAAGATTGATGTCTAGTTATATGTCATGATCGCCTAAATATTAGATATATCAAAGTAGTTTGACTTAACTTGTTCATGCATGGTTATAGTGTATCATTTAATTATTTCGTCATCCAACGTTCCAACTGGATAGAATATGGATATAATGTCTACTCTTTTAAATCCAATCATATTCATTCTTGGTAACTAGTACTTGATTTACAATTAATATTTGGAAATACCTTTTCAAATGTCAATTTACTCTAGTAAAAAAAATCTTAAGTCACTACTAATCAAGAACAATAAGACATTATCTCTAATTATTTTAAAGTGAGTAATCTTTTATTGGCTTACTAAACCATCTCCATACTGTATCCAAGTGCTACTGATTAAGCTCCCCTAAATAGGATAAGTTATAAGTAACATTAAAAGACATTAATTTTCACATGAGAGACCTTCGTAATCTCAAATCAATGGATTGATTATATAACTATCATAATGAAAAAATCTACAAACACATAAGTAATAATCTATTT
>JANTNU010000233.1:22858249-22869691 GCA_024752395.1 Erythroxylum havanense | reverse complement strand
GTTTTCCAATCATAGAATATCCAATTAAACAAATGTTATTAAATATATTCTTTGTTTAATACATCCAACATCACATGGAATAACAAAGATAAAAGGCTGCAAGAATACCTCCATCGAATGACACAATGATAGTGGTCAGAGAAGACAAATGTTGATGAGTAGAAGAGGAATCTAGGACAGAGAAATCGGAGAGAGGAAAAACGCTTGAGAAAACTCAATGAAGATGAAGACGCGGCAGGGAGTGGTCTTTTGGGTGGGTTAAATGTAAACAAAAATGATGTTGTTTTTGTTTTATTTAATATGTTGAAGCCAAAGCAAACGACAACGTACGTCTTTAAAATTTACCGATAGAATTTAATGTCAAAAATGTTTTCGTAGATAAACTCAAAACTTTTTTATTCCGCCAAGAATTCTCGCCTTCTTTACCGACTGGAATTTTCTACTATTGTTAAAATCTTTAAGAAATTTTGCCAAGATAATTTTCCTCAATATTTACCAACAGATATTATTACCGTCACTAAATAACATTTTTTCTGACAATGTTACCGACGGAAATTGATGTTTTGTCGATAATTTGCAACGATTTCGTTTCTGTTAATAATTTTCCATTGCTAATTCCTAATTTTCTTATAGTGGGAGTAAGTAAGTGAAGAAGAAGAGGGACTTTAACCACCCTCAAAATCAATTAACTTAGGGTTTTAGGTGAGAAGAGGGGAGAAATATAAGTTAGGGTTTTTATTATTTAATGTAATTTAATTAAAATTCGGTGTGGATCTAGCATGATACATGACATCATACATTTACCATAATATACCATGTTAGCTCCATTAACCAAGACATCAACGTCAGAATATATATGAGAAAAATTGAAAGTTCAGGTATTTAATTGTCACTTTTAAAATTTTGGGTTCTAATTATAAAATTGGGTAAATTTTATAATTTTTTAGTAATTAACCCTAAAAATCATATAACAATTTCTTTAATAAAATGTGAAAAAAATCATTCAGCAATAACAATAATATTCAGTAGAAATTTTGTTGGGCCTGGGTCCCGGATCCCCGAATCCCGAGGCGACCCCTCGGGCTGCGCCCGTGCCGAGCGCCCCGAACCTATCGGACCCGATCCCAACATCCATACATACCACTTCGATTCACACAACATACATTCACATATCCCACACATGCATTCTATCAAAGTAATAAAACACCCTATAAATCAAGGGGCTTCATGTCATTACAACTCAAAGAAATTAAACAAATAATCATACCCGTACAAAGCATAAAATAAAGTTTAAATCCAAAATACATGAAAATGCTCCATGATAGTATGCTTGGAGGGCCAACCAAAATACTAACGTAATACAAAAGTTCCTAAGTGACTTGGAGTTTCCGATGCCTTGCAAGGTCAACGATCGTCCTAATCTGCACCTGAGGAGGGGAGAGTAATGGGGTGAGCTGCGAAGCTCATGGCATATACGTTTATAGCCATTGGCAACGAGCCACACAATCAAGCAATATGTATATATATAGCAATCTCATAGCAAGTCCACACTTATCCATCTACAATCATCACTATCATATGTCATGAGATTCATAATATATAATTCATCATGTATCATGCTCGGCAAATCAATTATGAATGCACACCAATGGTTCGAGAGTTCCGTAAAACAATCTGGATAAATCGAGGTTTATACCGTAAACTATTCGAGTTCGATTTCTCAAGGATCTTGTTGCCTCAAGTGGGCAGCCAGGAGAAGGCTTTACGTCGACGTGCATATGACTCCATCCGTAACTCTCTTACCCAAACAAAACACATAATCCATTCGTTTCATGCTCAAAGTATTTTATCAAAGCATTCAAAATTTCCATTCTTTCTATTCTTGCCAAATATGCCATAAGGCCTATCAAGGCCATGCATAATCATAATTATAATGTATGTTCAATATTTCTCATATAACCTAACACAAGCAATGTCACATAATGCAAGCAAGTACACACAAGGCATTTTGCCCATACACACAATAACCATAAACATATTACCCACCTAAAATCGCTCGAGTATCCGACTCACTGATGTCCTTCCTCTTGCGATTGGGTCAAATCAGCTTGGTTTCCTATATTAAACCAAGTTTCAGCTCAACAATATATTCAAAAGAAACTATTCGAAAAGCTTGAAATTCAAAAGTAAACGCGAAAAAGGTCTCCATTTGAATTCTATCTAAATTCCCGAACCCTTCGAGGCAAAATCCGAACTTCCTTTCTTCATACAACTTGTAACCTTTTATTCCTAGATCACAACGAATCTAAAATCACCTCAATCGGACATCTATAGCAAAAGATATGCTCAAAACACTAAAAATCTCTCTTCTCGAAACCTCACCGCGGCGAACAACCCCGCTTGCCGCGGCGAGTTAGGTCGTCGCTGCGGCGTGCTCATCACACGCACACCACGACGTGCACACTTTGTGCGCTGCGGCGTGCACATATTTAGTGCACGCCGCGACGTGCACCTGGTGCACACGGCGTGACTCCTTTCCTTCGCACGCCGCCGCGTGCTTATGAGCACGTCGTGACTTGCGGGTCGGAGAGGCGACTCTGAACCCCAAATTTCTGCATTTTCCAACTTCAATCCTTTCCCTTTTCCAAATACATCACATCTAAACCTTAGATCAAGTCCTATACTACATTTCTAACCCAGCAGCAACTCAAAAATATCCATAAAATCATAAACCCACGAAATCTACCCATTTTTGCCTTTAAACCCTAAAACCATCGATTCTCCTACATTCACTTCAAATCCAAAGTTAAATCTTGCTAAAACAAGATTACAAGAAGCTAACTTACTTGGAAATTGCTTCAAACCGTCGGAAAATCTCTTGGATCGCAAACCCTATTTCCCTCTCTTCTCCCTCTCCCACGATTCTTCTTGTTCTTCTTTTCTCTTCTTCTATTTCTTTCTTTCTTTCCTAAGTTTTTAAACCTAAAGAAGGGACAAAGACTATAATACCCCTCTTAGTCAAGCCCAAATCACTCCAACTTATGAAATC
Organism: Erythroxylum havanense; assembly: GCA_024752395.1. Taxonomy (NCBI): domain Eukaryota; kingdom Viridiplantae; phylum Streptophyta; class Magnoliopsida; order Malpighiales; family Erythroxylaceae; genus Erythroxylum; species Erythroxylum havanense. The sequence continues at coordinate 22,866,642 of JANTNU010000233.1, read as the reverse complement.
TTTCCAAAATGTCCTTACACATTTTTATCCTTTTAATCTCATTTATCCACTAATTAAGCAACTAAGTCATAATCACATAATTAACACAATTCACGCTTAATAATATCATAAAAAAAATTCGGGGTCTAACAAATTTCACTAAGATGTAGGGTCTGGAGAGGTTCAATAGTAAGCAACTTTACTCTTAACTAGTAGAGAGACTATTTCTAAATGACCTATATGAATGAATGAAAAGAAAGAACAAGAAAATAAATAGTTAAATAAGTGAATAAATAAATAAATAATAAATGAAAGGAAAATTAGAAAAAAAACAAAAAATGAATTAAAATAAAAATAAATAAACATAAACATAAACATAAACATAAACACAAACATAATAATAATAATAATAATAATAATAATAATAATAATCATCCTAATTATTCAACTAAACATAAATTAGAGAATGATCTTGATATATCTTATAATAATATTTTTATCATAATATATATTAACAAGGAATAGTTCATTAAAATCAAAATTAAAATAAATTTATTTTTTGATAATATAATCATTTTTAAAAATTAACATATTCCTTATTTACAAAATCGATATAATTACGTCTTTAATATTTTTGTCCTAAATTGATTCATAAAATTATAAATTTTAATTATACCTATAAATTTATGTGTTTGAATATATTACATATTTTGAACACAATATTTATATCTGTAACTTAAATGTGATTATATTTTAAAACATTAATTATACGATTTATTTTGATGTTTTATATATTTTAATATAATTTTTTATTGTTGTCTACAAGAAACGTCATAAGCATTTACGTCAACTTTCTGTATAACGTAATATAAGTAGTTTATGGTTTTCTTTTTAAAATATTTTTTATACAGTTATCTACTTACCTTAATTATGAAATACGTCTTGTTGGTACCCATTCTGAGATTATGAAATTCTTCCAAGAATCCTGAAGCCTCTGGGACAAGTAAGCCTTGTTTCTCTCTCTACTACTATCGCTGGACTGTTCACCAATCTCTTTCAGGCCTCTGTCTTTCCCTCTCGATCCTTCTCCAAGAAATATTTTCTAAACATGGTTCTCGAGGTAGGTCCTCTATTCCACCCAATTCTAGCAAAATTTAGGGTTTTCGAACTTTGTGATTGGTAATATAATTGCAATCCGCAGGCGACGATGATCTGCATCGATAACTCTGAGTGGATGCGAAACGGAGACTACGCTCCCTCCAGATTTCAAGCTCAGGCGGATGCGGTTAATCTTATTTGTGGGGCTAAAACTCAGGTCTCTTTTTTCTTTCTAAGTGTTTGTTCGGTTGCTGAGATTCTGGGATTGTGAGGAAATATAATGTTTGATAGAATGCAAAAACCATTGTCTCTTATCATTTCTAGTTCCGGGAAAATGGGTGATTTTGAAATATTGAGGAGAAAGGAAGATTCTTTTGTTGTGCCGTGGTTAATATGCCTGCAGTTTATGGGATTTTATGAGTTGATGGATTTAGGTGTACATGTGCAGTCAAATCCGGAGAATACGGTGGGAATTCTGACAATGGCAGGAAAGGGGGTTCGCGTTTTGGTTACTCCTACTAGTGATCTTGGCAAGATCTTAGCTTGCATGCACGGTTAGCTTCTCTATTCACCTTTCAGTTTAGAACTTTCTTTTGCTTTAGTTATTACCAATTGAAATTCTTTGTTCTAAGGAACTTTGAGTGCACGTGATAGTATGGAATAATATGCATGGAGATTATATAGTAAGCAGTGGTTAATATCTAACTGGAAGAGCTAGTGGTAACTGCCCGTGCATCAAGATATACACATTTCAAACAAAAATAGTCCAGATTTTGCCTCTAACATTTTATGGGAAACTGAAGTGACTTCTTTCTGCTAAGTATATTCTAGCTATATAGTTATTATTAGTATATATCTGAATTCTGATCATTCAGTGGCTTTCCCTGAGCCATTGAGTTTCTCAGTTCTCTGGTACCTTTAGGTTGACAACATCTCCTTTTCGTTGTCTGTTACACTGTTTTTATGAATTTTATATAGATCTTAAACTAAATATATGTATCTAGAGTCATTTTGTTAGATTTGGAAGAAAGATCTTTGGACACATATATTGCATAGATGTAACGATCTGTCACTGAATGATCACGCTGAGTCTTATTGCAAGTTCACTTATAAGGGCTGAAAGGCTTACTTATATCCGATAATTTTTAATGGTCGTTGAATGCAAAATTAGTTATGTTTATATCAAATACTGTGTGTCTGTTTGAGAATTCCATGGTTTACACTTATTATTATTATTTTTTGATCTATATATATAGCTGTTACATGGAACCTTAATGTTCCCCTGTGCTCAATTTAGGTTTAGAAATTGGTGGTGAGATGAATTTGGCTGCTGGTATTCAGGTGGCACAATTGGCCCTTAAACATCGTCAGAACAAAAAGCAGCAGCAAAGAATTATTGTCTTTGCTGGAAGGTGGATCCTATTTTACCTTCCTTTTTCTTTCAAAACTTTTTGTTTTCAGATCCTTTGATTATTAATTTGAACTTGCAGTCCTATTAAACATGACAAGAAGGCATTAGAGATGATTGGTAGGAAATTGAAAAAGAATAATGTAGCTCTTGATATTATTAATTTTGGCGAAGAAGATGATGGGAAGACAGAGAAGCTGGATGCTCTTCTTTCAGCTGTCAACAGTAATGACACCAGCCACATGGTTCATGTTCCTCCTGGCTCAAACGTCCTTTCTGATGTTCTGATAAGGTTGGTTTTTTCCCTTGTACAATAAAAATATACCAATATTTTCTAATTCATGCTCACTGTTTAATTTGCCTACTGCAGCACACCGATCTTCACTGGGGATGGGGAAGGTGGAAGTGGTTTTGCGGCTGCAGCTGCGGCAGCTGCTGCTGGTGGTGTCTCTGGTTTTGAATTTGGAGTGGATCCTAATCTAGATCCTGAATTGGCCCTTGCCCTTAGAGTGTCAATGGAAGAGGAGAGGGCCAGACAAGAAGCAGCTGCTAAAAAGGCTGCGGAGGAGGCTGCTAAACAGGAAAAAGCTGGGGAACAACCGTCCAGCTCACAGGATGCAACTATGACCGAAAGTTCTAATGTTACTGCTTCTGAAACTGAAAACAAGAGAAATGATGTGACGGTTGGTATAGTCACTGCTTTTAAATGTAGAGCTTAACACTTTTCTCGGGATAAACTGACAATAACTTGACAACAGGATGAAGAGAATGCTCTGCTGCAGCAGGCTCTTGCCATGTCAATGGATGACCCTGCCTCAAGCCATTCTATGGAAGACACAGATATGTCTGAGGCAGTTGCAGATGATACTGAGTTGGCACTAGGTGAGTCTTTATGTTGGTTGAAGATTTGCTATTTCCGCAAAGTAGATGGTTGTCTCCTATTTTTTATTCCAGGTTTGGTAAGGCAAATGCTTCAAGTTTGCACATGTCTTTCCACTCACGAATGTTACTCTTCTGTGTCTGTTTCTTTTTCCTGATTTCTGGTCTATCTCTTGCAGCACTTCAGTTATCTGTACAGGACAGCTCCAAAGACTCTTCAAGTCAAGCAGATATGGGAAATTTGTTATCAGACCAATCTTTTGTCTCCTCCATCCTTGCATCGGTATACAGATTAAGGATGTGCAAACTTTTCCTATTTCTAAAGGAACAAAAGGACAGATTGAGAAAGGTTTTGTACAACTTCTCATTAATTCTTTTCTCCCTTGCTTCTGCAGCTACCAGGGGTTGATCCAAATGATCCTTCTGTTAAAGATTTACTTGCGTCAATGCAAAATCAATCTGAGGTGAGTTCGTTGAATTTCAGGTGGAATGAAACAGAACGTGGTAGTCAAATCATATGAAAATATTAGTTTCAATGACACTGTAGTTTGATAGTGGCGTGTATCAAATTGTTAACTTGTTTCTTAATAGCAGGGTTTCATTTAATCATGCTTCTTGTATCTTCTTTGCTCTTTTCCTGTTCATTGGCATTTTCCTGATTCATGGACACATTATATGCTCTGTTTTATTTATTCCTTAGGAGAAGAAAGAAAGGATGATTTGTTTTTTTTTGGGAGAATGTGGTTAGGGTCATTGGAGGGAACATATTGGTGCTTAAATATCTAGCTGATGGCTTGGGGAAATATTCATATGAGATCATACTCAACTTGTTTTCACTTTTATATAACCGATACTAAATTCTAGACTTATATTTTCTTTCCTCTTTTCAAGTCTCAAGGAAAAAAGGATGAAGAAAAAAAACAGGATGATAACTGATTCTCCTGTGGTGTTGCTTCTTCATGTCAGGTTTTATTATCTGTTCTCAGCTTATTGGGCAGTAAATTATGTTTCTTTTCAAGCTAGTTATCTTTATTTGAATTCACAGGCTATGCTTCATCAGTCCTGTTGTAGGCCTGAATGCTCAGCATGAAGACAAGATGAAGACTGTTCTGCATGAGAGGGATTTAGAATATTGTTTTGACTGGCAAAAGAAATGCGAAAAAACTCAATTGTATCTGCAGTTTCCATTTTTTTTTTGATATTTTTAGTTTTAAACCAAAGCTTGCTCACGATCTTGTCAGCTCTTGGTCATAAAACTGAAGATTGTCATGAATATATGTTTATTATAGACCCTGGTCCATTTCCGTGCATTTGAATCCTCTCTTGTCCAACTCAATTCTTTTTTCCATTGAATGATACTGTTAGGAACTGGGTCCCAAATGGATGCTTCCTATAGCGTTTCCCTGACCCCTACCGTTGGCCACATCTGTTCGTTACTTACAAGGCGGAATGATATGTTTATGTTTCAACACTGCCTTCAGCTACGTGAACACTAATTTCAAGGGTCCACTCCAGCTAGCTCCTTGTTGCATGTGCAGGTCTCGCTATTAAAATATCTCCTGGATGTTTTCCCAATGTTGCTAGTGGTAACAAACACTTCACCCTCAGTTGAAGGAAGATATGAATTGGTACATGTCGAAGTCTTTGAGGTCTTCCAAATTCAATGGTTATCCAAATGCAAGCAAAAAAGTTGGTTTCAAATCCTCTGGTCTACTTTTTGTGGACTTACTCTGTGTCACTTCATCTGATCCGTCTATTTATGTGGGTCTTACATAAATGAATGGACAAGATGAAGTAGACCAGAGTTGGTCTGGTCCTAAAAAAGTTATAGTTAAGGGTTTATCATGTTCATTAGTATTGATGGTCATAATTAATTTGACACCAAGAGAGAGATACTTGTAATAAATTCTAAGGATTTTCTAATTCTACGTTATAATGCTTATACAAAGAGAAATTAAAGCAAACATAATGGCAAATTCTGAAATGTATTTACTAAAAAAGTCAAATTGTAATAATGAGAAGGAGGTTGATACCTATCAAAATACCAAATATGAGTTTAATGAAAGAATTCATAAGACATCGCATAAAAACTGGTACTGGAAGCACAGCTCTAGTACTCACTACCAGCAAGCACCCGTGATCCGTAGATAACTTCCAACAAAGTGTCAAACAACAACCTTTTGATCTTTAGGCGCCAGAAAAAAGTATAAGGCTTCTCCCTGTCATACACAGTTATACAGAATCCGACAATGGAACTTCAAAGTTTGGACCTTTTCGGTTTTCTCCATATGCATTATGCCACACCAGGGCGGCTATTAGTCTAAGCATAACTGTACAAGCGCCAAGTAGCAGAACTTAAACAAGAATTTTAAACCGAGGCCCAGTTGTCAATCTCTGTTTTTTATTTTGGCATATTCTGTGCTCAATATATTGATGCAGAAGATAGAACTTCATTGCCTTCCCGCTTCGAAGATGGCGTGGTCTAAAACTGGAAAGCTTGGTTTTTTAACCTGGGGCTTTCTCTTTGTGTTGATTGGTCTTGGTTTCCCTGGAAATGTTGATGGTGATTCTCTGAGAAAGTACAACACTGGAGGTGGGATTGTGCCTGGTAAATTGAATGTTCATTTGGTGGCGCATTCACATGATGATGTTGGCTGGTTGAAGACCATTGATCAGTACTATGTCGGATCAAATAACAGCATTCAGGTTCTGATTCTGTCTGAACATAGTGTCTTGTGTGCATTCTGGATGTTTTTGAGATGAGAAAAGTTTGATTTTGGTTCTGTCCTCTGGTTTTTTTGATTCTGTCCTCTGGTTTTCTCATAGGGTGCTTGTGTTGAGAATGTGCTGGACTCTGTGGTGGTATCGTTGCTTCGAGATCCTAACAGGAAGTTTGTATTTGCTGAAATGGTAAAATGTGAAGGAACTACTGCTGAAATAGATCTAGGAACTATAGTCACAGTTTTGATAATTAATAAGCCTGCTACCATTGTACAAGCATTACCTGCAATGTCCTAGATTTTAATTTCCAGTAGATTTTAATTTCCAGTAATTTCAGCTTGTTTATCGTGAGATTCTCTAATGAATACAACATTTCTATTGAATGGTAGGCTTTCTTCCAGCGATGGTGGCTAGAACAAAGTGCAGAAACACAAGAAGTAGTTAGGAAGCTTGTAGATGCAGGTCAACTGGAATTCGTGTACGCAGTTATAAACCAATGCGTGATTAGGAAGAACATTTAACTTCATTTAGTTTTAACAACATTTAGGTTTGTAATTTCAGAAATGGTGGCTGGTGCATGCATGATGAAGCAGCAGCCCATTATATTGATATGATTGACCAAACAACTCTGGGTCATCTTGCAATAAAAGAACAATTTAACAAGACACCTCGTTCTGGATGGCAAATTGATCCATTTGGACACTCTGCTGTGCAAGCTTACCTTCTTGGGGCTGAGGTATGTGAGTGGTATCAATGGTTTACTACACAGCGTGAACAAGTCTTGTAAATTAGGATTATTGAGTAGAAACATGCTTCACTAACTCATTACATATGAAACGCAGCAAACAAAAATCCTGGAATTGAGATTTTAATCCTAACAAGTTGGTTTTTCACTCCGTGTTTCTTTTTAAGAGTTGACACGTTCTGACCAGTTACCTGCTTTGCAGCTTGGCTTTGATTCTGTTCATTTTGCAAGGATTGATTACCAGGATAGAGCAACACGTAAAGGTGATAAATCTCTAGAAGTTATATGGCGTGGTTCAAAAACCTTTGGTTCTTCCTCCCAGGTTCCAACTGAAGAGATGTCCTGTCATTTATGTTCTTGGAAAAAGGTTAATGTTTTTACAGTTCATTTTTGTTTATTGCCTTGCAGATATTTGCCAATGCTTTCCCAGTACATTATAGTCCTCCAGAAGGTTTCCATTTTGAAGTGTTCGATGATTTTGTGCCAGTCCAGGTTCTAACAATCAACTAGCAGTCAAATTTCTCCTAGATAATTTTTAAATTAGCTTTGCAAATGTTCACTTTTTTTGGCCATCTGCTCTATTCTTGCAGGATAATCCTCTTCTATTTGACTACAATGTTCAACGTAGGGTCCAGGATTTTATAAATGCTTCTTTGATCCAAGTAAAAATCTTGGCTCCTTCCTCCCCATGTATTAACATTCCCCAATTGTCTTTCTTTCTGCCAGTGGAAGTAATATGCTTCTTATGGCTGCTAAGAGTAGACACAACTAGCAAACCCAAGTTCTATAGTTAACCATGCAAATATATTGACTAGAATGCCACCTCCTTTGACAGGCAAATGTAACAAGGACAAACCACATCATGTGGACGATGGGGGATGATTTCCAATACCAATACGCTGAGTCTTGGTTCAAACAAATGGACAAACTGATTCACTACGTTAACCAGGTAGAACTTTATTTGAAAGAAAACGATCCTTGTTATGAATCCTAGATTGAGGCTTATTTTAAGCTTGAGACCAGTCTGAAACTCCATATCAGGCGGTCCATTACTTACTATAGAGAACCTTTCTCACTGCTCTTGGTTGGTCAAACACGGATTTTTAATCTGTGAACAGCACTTTAGAATCACTTTAAAGGTCATGTGCAAGCTGTAATTTTTTCAATTGCTAATCTGTTGATGAAATGTTGTACCCTCAGTAAGGAAATGAAGAGTACTAAACCATTTCAATGCACTTGATATGAATAAGAACTTGTAGCATCTTTTACTCAGGATGGTAGAGTCAATGCCTTGTATTCCACACCATCTATTTACGCCGACGCAAAACATGCGGCGAATGTCCCATGGCCTCTGAAAACCGATGATTTTTTCCCGTGAGTGTTATGGTTGTTTACAAGTGTTACTCTTTTTCTTTTTTTGTGAATGAGGAAAAATTCTCGACTTCCATTGACTTCTTTTGTACTCCTTGCTTGCCGCAGGTATGCTGATGGTCCAAATTCCTATTGGACTGGGTTCTTCACTAGCCGCCCAGGTTTCAAGAGATATGTCAGGCAGCTGAGTGG
>JANTNU010000233.1:22818229-22835319 GCA_024752395.1 Erythroxylum havanense | reverse complement strand
AAAAATACTTGTCTGCTTATCCACGCAAGTCTCAAAAGGCTTGGATTTCTCTCTTGTATGATCTGCTAATCCCCTAAAATGATAATAGTGAGAGATGAGTCTACAATACGACTCAGTGAGATATAAACATGATATCATGCTTATGAGGCTAGGTAACACAAGGCTAACTTCACAAGACTAGTCTGTGGCATTCTAAACAAAAATACATGATATCAATAAATAAACAGGTAGTAATTTCAAATGTGGAAATCACATAAATATCAATAATAAATCTCAATATGAGTTGTTTTGTCATAAAATGAATCTGGTTTTTGAATTCTTTATGAGTTCTAGGTCCTTTTCTAAATTTTGGGTTTTTTTTTTCTGAATTCTGGGTTCTTTCTTTGGTAGAGTTCCATAGGATTTCTACTTCTGAGCTTTCTCATTTCTGAGTTCTAATTTTCTGAATTTCTTAGGAAGAGACAGAGGCATGTTAGTACGACGTATCTTCCCTTTGTTGATTCTAGTCAAGGTTGGCCTAACCCTACCCCTAAAGGCCTGCCTTCTCCAGGTAGGACCTGAATCTGACTCATCACCTGCAGGTTACCTATGTGCACATGATTTGATAATATACTCCATCAACTGGGTATCCTATGAACTCATCAATCATGGCTAACAAGAAAAACATGATTTATCATAGAATTGCAATTAATAAGTTTAACATAACAAGGGAATCAGAAGATGCAAAAAATATGAATATCATCTACCTAATATGGCATACAACATACTAGACACAATCACATGGAGTCATATATCAAATAAGTCATACAGATTCAAGAACAATTTAACAAGCCGCAAGATTAAAAAAAGGATTACTACACAAGTATAATAGTATGATTACACTCACCTCGACTATCTCAAGTGCTCTTATCTCTTTTCTATTTTTTTTTGAACTTGAGAGGTACTAGGTACAACTTCTAGTTATATTCCTCATCTGGTTTCACAAGCTATTGGGTAACATCATAAAAGTTACATATACCCGCATTAGTCATTCTGACATAAATCTCATTTCTTAACATATATCATTATAAATTTATATTTTCTTCTATAATGGTCAAATTGGTTTCAAGCCAATTTTCCTTGAAATTAGGAATCTTGGACTTCATTATGTCCAAACTTAGCTCACAATTTCGAGTACCTAATTCTTTATGTCTTGATTAGCTTAATCATACTTGAACCTATTCAGTTTCACTGATTCATCCGCATAGGTCTCATTTGAGAAGGCATAACTTTTTTCTATATAGGTCCAATGTTTTTAAAAATTTCCATACCTCTAGTTAACACACAAATTCAAAAATTTTCTTTTATGACTATTTTCTAATTCGGTCATTAAGGCTTCCAAAATCCCATTTACAATCAGCCTTAATATTCTATCACAAATAGGACCCTTCCTAACTAAAATCAATATAAATTATTCATTTCTTATCCAATTGAGGTGATTCAAATTTTTATTTTCAATAGACTCATATGGCTATCACATATACAAATACGGCTTAAAAATTATGTAATTTAGATTTATTGTGATTTTTCTAAGATTGTCCTGTTTCTGTTCTCTTCTGTGTCACTAAGGTTGTCAGTAACATCCTTCACTTATTTAGCCATATTTCACAGGATACTCATCCAATTAAAATTCCCTTTATACAAAACTTAGATGACACATTTTCGAGCATTTCATAAGAACTCATCATCCAATTCTGACTCTAAAGTCCTCAAACAAGTAACTTTCATTTCGTATTTCAATCCCACTGGTATTCCGAACTAGTTTCAATTCAGGACTTATATCTCATTAGTTTTTTTGACTCACCCTAAATTCATAAAAAAATTCAGGGATACAGTAGACACCTATATATACAACTTTCAATTTTTGAGTTTCTTCAAATTCACACGTTAAACATCTCAAAAAAATTGTATAAGAAGGACTTATGAATCCAAAATCTGAGGTTTTGGTTTAGGCCTAAATCACCATAAAATGAAATTTTACTCATGTTAATTAATCATTATACATCAAAGAATAAGAATCCATCATTAAAATCATCAAACCCATAAATTTCATCGAGTGGGCTTCATAGTTATGGCAAAAGAAAGTGGGAAACCAAATTCCAGTAGATAGAATCAAGTGTCAGGACCGAGGGTTGCCGTTTTGTATCGACTGATTGGCTTAATTCTCCTTCACTTTCTTGTTATAAAGCTTGAAAATTTTGAGAGAGGAGCTTCCATGGTGAATTAAGCCAAGTGAGGGAGGAGTAAGACAAGTTTTTTGTGTTATTTGCACTTAGCTTCCTTTATAAGCCACTCTTTTCATTATTTACAAAAATGCCCCTCTTGTACTGATTCTCTGAAATCCGCTCATACAATTTCCTGTGACGACTGAAAAAATGTCAAACATCGTTGATTTGATATCACCAAAAATTATGATTCACTGTGCTGGTTTTAATGACATTAGTTTCAAATACTGATTTTTATGCCGATTTTTTTTTGTAAATCAGATACCGGATGTTACACTACTATAGGGAGATTTATCACAGGTTGCAGACTTTAATTCAAGGAAATCGAAGTATGATGACTATTTTAAGGAGATGGAGATGGCTATGAATTGGGATAACATTAAAGAGGACTTAGAGGCCACTATGACACAATTTTAAGCAGTTTAAATAGGGAAATAGCTAATGTGGTTAAACTATACTATTATGTGGAGTTGGAAGAATTGGTGCACATGGAAATGAAAGTGGAGAAGCAGTTAAAGCGGAGAGTGATTTCTAGACCCACAGTTAGAGTTAGTAGTTTATCAAAACCCAGGTGGGGTAAGGAAGGATCAGATAAGTTAGGTTGGAAGAGTAAAGGGGAATCATCAAGAGGGAAAGAAGAATTGACACAAAAGTATAAGGATGAAAGAGAGACCACACAAAAACACAAGGAAAATATGGGGACCACATCTTCTAGGAATCAAGACATTAAGTACATCAAATGTCAAAGGGTGGGGCAAATAGCTTCTCAATGCTCCAACAAGAGGACAATGGTGAACACGAATGGGGTTATTGAGACAGAAGATGAGCAAAGTGATGAAGACGAGATGCCAGAAGCAGATGATGAGGCCTATGAGGATGATGAAGATTTAGGAATAATGGCTGCATCGATAACTTTGGTGTCTAGGAGAGCCCTTAATACTCGGGGGTGCAAGTGAATGAGGCAATCTTACAGTAGGAAAATATTTTTCATATCAAGTGTCTTGTGGGAGGACAACCCTACCTCCACTAATGTGGTAAGTGTAGCTTTTATGGAGAAGATGAGGTTACCATTGATCAAACACCACAAACCTAATAAGTTGCAATGGCTCAATAACAATGGCGAGGTCAAGGTGAACAAACAGGTGCTAGTAGAATTCACAATTGGGACTTATACCGATAAGGTGTTATATGATGTACTTCTAATGCAAGCAACCCATATTTTATTAGGAAGGCCTTGGTAGTTTGATAGACGAGTCATGCGTGATGGTTAGAAGAATCGGTATAGCTTCAAGATGGATGAAAGGCCAATTATATTTGGGCCTTTAACACCTCAGCAGGTCTATGAGGACCAAGTTAAGTTGAAATAGGAGGCAGATGAGTGATTACAAAACAAAAATTTAAGAAAGTGAGTGTAAAAGAGGAAGAAAGTTTGATTGGCAAAACGAGAGGGAAAAAAAGAAAAAAAATGAGAGTACGAAAGGAAAGAGTTTCTTTGCAAGGAAGGGTAAGATTATGAGGGTCCTATGGGAAAACCAACAATTAATTTTATTGGTATGCAAGGAATCTCTGCTTACTCTTAATTTGACTAACAATTCCCTCCCAAGTTTGGATATTTCTTTATTGCAGGAGTTTTCGGATGTGTTCCCTGAGGAGATGCCTAATGGGTTACCACCCATTAAGGGAATCAAACACCAGATAGACTTTGTACCCGAGGCTACTATTCCAAACTGACCATGGAGTAACCCTGAGGAGACAAAGGAACTACAAAGGCAGGTAGAGGAATTTATGAGCAAAGGATACGTGAAGGAAAGCATGAGCTCATGTGCTGTACTTGTCTTGCTTTTGCCAAGAAAGATGGAACTTGGAGGATGTGCGTTGATTATAGAGCCATTAATAACATAACAATAAAGTATCACCATGCTATTCCAAGGTTAGATTATATGCTAGATGAGCTAAATGGGGCTAAATTTTTAGCAAAACAGATTTAAAAATGACTATCATCAAATCAAGATGAGAGAAGGGGATGAATGAAAAACAATATTCAAAACAAAATATGGCTTATATGAGTGGTTAGTTATATCGTTTGGTTTATCAAATGCACCTAGTACTTTCATACAATTAATGAGTCATGTCTTGCGTAACTTCATTGGTAAATTTGTGGTGGTATATTTTAATGACATTCTTATTTATAGTACACTCTTAGAGGTTCACATTGGATATTTGAGAGAGGTGTTGAATGTACTTAGAGAGGAAAACTTTACGCTAATATTCAAAAACGTCATTTTTGCATGGTTAAAGTTGTTATCTTTAGATTTGTTGTGAGTCATAATAGAGTGGAGGTGGATGAGGAAAAGGTAAAAGCATTTAAATAATGACCCATACCTAAAAACACCACAGAGGTAAGAAGTTTTTATAGGATGACTAGTTTTTATCGTAGGTTTGTTAAAGATTTTAACACATTAGCTACTCCTATAACTGAAGTAATTAAGAAAATTGTAAGATTTAAATGGGACAAGGTGCAGGAAATGGCTTTTAATTTTATTTAAAAAATTGTGTTATGCACCTATTCTAGCTTTACCTTATTTTTCTAAGACTTTTGAAATTAAATGTGATGTGTCGGGGGTAGGTATTGGTGTTGTTTTAATGCAGGATAGGAGACCATTATGTACTTCATTGAGAAATTCAACAAGACACCACTCAATTATCCTACCTATGAAAAAAAGCTCTATAGCCTCGTTAGAGCATTGAAGACATAGAAACACTATTTATGGTCAAAGGAGTTCGTGATTCACAATGATCACGAGTCATTAAAGCACCTAAAGGGACGAAGCAAGCTAAAAAAAAAGACATGCCAAATGGATGGAATTCATCGAGTCCTTTCTATATGTGATCAAACACAAACAAGGTAAGGAATAAGTGGTAACAAATGCCCTATCTCGTAGGGATAATTAATTACCACTTTAAGTACCAAATTGTTGGGATTTGAATTTGTTAAAGAATCGTATAAGAAGGATCCTGATTTTTCTTATATATTGGTTGCATATGGGAAGGGGACTGTTAATCGATTTTATAGGATGGATGGGTACTTGTTTAGAGAAAATAAGTTATGCACACTCGTTTGTTTGATTAGGGAATTGTTGGTTAAGGAAGCCTATAAGGGTGGTTTAATGAGACACTTTAGGGTACATAAGACTTTAGATGTGCTTATAGAACATTTTTATTAGCCTAGGATGAGATGTGATGTGGAAAAATTTTGCGCAAATTATGTCACTTGTAAGAAGGCCAAGTATAAAGTGTTAGCCCAGGGTTTGTACACACCTTTACCCATACCCGATAAACCTTAGACAGATATTTCTATGGACTTTCTACAGGGTTTACCTAAAACAAGCAAGGGGAAATATTCTACTTTTGTGGTAGTCGATCGATTTAGTAAAATGACGCATTTTATTCCTTGTCGTAAAACTAATGATGCAACCCACATAGTAGATTTGTTCTTTAGGGAAGTAGTACGTCTTTGAGGGATTCCTAAGACTATCGTGTCAGATCGAGATGTTAAATTTCTTAATTATTTTTGGAAGGTCTTATGAGGAAAGTTGGGAACTAAATTACAATTTTCTACCACATGTCACCCCTAAACTGACGGGCAAACCAAGTAGTTAACCGAACTCTATCTCAATTTCTTCGTGCCATTATAAAGAAAAATCTTAAGAGTTGGGAAGAGTGTTTATCTTTTACTGAATTTGCATATAATAAAACTGTACATTCGTCTACTGGTTATTCACCTTTTGAAATTGTGTATAGTTTTAATCCTTTGTCCCTACTGGATTTAATGTCTTTTCCTGTTGATGAAAGGACTAGTTTAGATGGCATGAAGAAGGCAGAATTAGTGAGGTCACTTCATGAGAAAGTGAAAGCTCAAATTAAGAAGAAGAATGAACATTATATGAGTCAGGTCAATAAGGGACGACGTAAAGTGGTCTTTGAACCAAGTGATTGGGTGTGGCTTCATATGCGTAAAGAAAGGGTCCCAAAGCAGAGGCAAAATGAGTTGCAATCACGAGGGGATGGACCGTTTTAAGTTATTGAAAAGATCAACGACAACACATACAAATTAAAGCTCCCAGGTGAGTATAATGTATCGACCACTTTTAATGTACTTTTGACGTAGGTGTTAGTTGTGGATGAATTCTCTTCACGAAGGAGGGGATGATATGAACAAGGCGAAGATAAGGCAACAAGACCCTCTGCATGTTCCAGTTGGACCAATAACTCGAGCTTATGCTAAAAAGTCGATGGCATGATTAATTCAAGAGATTTAATTGAAGAATTCGAGTATCAAACCGGAGGAGGAGGTGTCCCATTACATCAGTTGGACCATTGTAGCAAGCGTGCACTAAACGAAGGAATAAATTTGGCAGAGAATCTTGCTTCAAAGGAAATTATCCCAAATACTGCTCTTTGAATTAATTTTCCTATTTAGTCTTTAGACCATGTTCTTAATTAATTTATATATTTTACCTTATATGGCTAGGCGTACTCCTATACTGTGTTACCTTTTTCCACTGTAAGGAAGACACTTCTCTTTTGATTAATTGAAAACTTATCGAAGGCGTGATCATCCTTCTTGGTATTCAACTCTTGAGGGTTCTTTAAATCGCATCTTTGCAGGTCTAAGGTTTCATATACCTTAGGTTCTTAAGTCGTGTTTTCTGGGTTTTAGAGATTTTCGATCTATCTACTAGACGTTAGCTTTCTTGGGGATATTATCTGTTTATTTTTTTCCATACCAGCCTCTCTACTAGTTAAGGGTAAGGTTGCATACTACTGGATCTCTTCAGATCATTCGTATCATCGGGATTCATACTAAGTGTTGTTGTTGTTGTACTTGATAATATTATTAGGGTCAAATAATACTAGTGGGTTCAAAAAGGGGTTTACATCTTCTTATTATTAGTGTTACCTTACACTTCTTCATTATTGCAAACTCAGTTTTTTAATTTGTTGGACATTATTGGAAAAGAATAGATCTTTTCTGGGTCTTAATTTTGGGATCTAATTTTTGTTAGTATCTTAGATTCGGTCAGGTTTGGTCAATTTTCAATCCTCTTCCAAATGTTTCCTCGTCTGGCTTTTGGAAAACTTTGTGCTTTGCTCTCTTCTTTTCTAGATTCGAAGTGAGCCCCACAATGAAGGAATTTTTGGTGAATGATGCTAACTATAACGAGAATATACAAAGCTGGTGTGTAGCATCTTAAATAGATCAAATCACTTTTCTTGTTTCCCTTTTCTTGTTATTTGGTTTCTCACAAAATTTTCTTCTCTATTTGATATACATGTGATTGGTTCCAGATTGTGTTTACTCATTATTGATCCGTTGCTCAGTCTTTATCAATCCATTAAAAATTTTAAGTTCTTTTTTGTTTATAGTTTCAATATTTTGTTTATTCTTTTCTAACTTTTGTTTATAGTTTCAATATTTTGTTTATTCTTTTCTAACAATACAATATTGTGTTTTAGCATTATGTAGAAAACTAGTTGCATGGACCATCTAATTTTGATTAGCTTATGGTCATGTATACTTGTGATTTTTACATCTATTTATTACAGGATTTAATAATAATCATTGTTCCCTTTTCTCGAGGAATATTGGATTCATTTAGGGACTTATTGGGCTTGTGTTTTATAGTTTAAGTTAGGTATTAGGGTAGGAGTGGTGGCTTTAACTACTAATGATAGAGCAAAGGCTAATCATTTGGTGAGTTTTAGCTAGAGAAGAGAAGATATTGCCAATTAGAAATATGTTTTTGGAACATCAAAACTCTTACATGGAAGTCTTAGGAATAAGTGCAGATTTTAGAAAAATATAAGATTCATATCGAATGCATCTAGGAGATAAAGTGGACGAGGGATAAAGCAAAAGAGATTAATGAGTTCTTTGGTAATCATGGCGTCTGGGACAATAGAATGGGGTAGGTATTTTGGTTGTTAAGGAATTTAAACATCATGTTAAGAGGGGTAAAAAGGACTAATAATAAGATTATGTCCTTAAAGATTATAGTGAAATTTGTTGTTTTCTATATAGTGTGTGCTTATACACCTCAAGTAGGGTTACACAAATAACTGAAGCACCAATTCTGAAAAGAGCTAGATGAGACAATTCAGCAGATCTCCCTTGACGAGAGAGTTATTATAGGAATAGACTTTAATGGTCATATAAGGGCAACGTCAAATAGGTATCCGTGGCCTCATGGGGGTTTCAAGTATGGTGATAAGAATGATGTTGGAACTATTTTGTTAGATCTCATTGTAGCATTTAAGTTAGTGACAATCAACTCTTTTTTCAAGAAAAACGAGGAACACCTAGTGACTTTTAAGAACAGAATCATGAAAACTCAAATTAACTACTTCCTTATGAGGCGAAGCAATCGACCTAGTTGCAAGGATTGCAAGATAATATGTAGCGCATGCTTATTAAATCAGCATAAAGTGTTAGTTTTAGATCTTATAATTAAGAGTTGGAGGAAGAAGAGAAGTTATAGGAGGTGTACCAGAGTCAAATGATGGAACCTGAAGAGGGATATGGTGGAATAACTTAAGGATAAAGTCATATATGGAGAAGACTGCAAATTGGAAGGATATGCTAACCAAATGTGGAAGAGAGTAACAACTCTTTTAAAGAATACAACTAAATAGATCTTGAGTGTTTCTAAAGGGCCTAGGGGTCGTAAGATGGAGTCTTGGTTGTTGAATGAAGATATATAAGAAAAGGTTCAGATTAAGAAGGGAGCATATAGAGCTCTATTGGATAGCACCACAGATATAGAGAGAGTAGTTAATAAAGAAAGTTACAAACTGAGGCAAAAAAGATAATCACATAAGCTAAAAACAGAGCTTACAAGAAATTATACCAAGGATTGGAAATTAAAGATGGAGAAAAGGATATTTTTAAATTGGTGAGAGCTAGGAAACAAAAAGCGAGAGACTTGGATGAAATTCATTATATAAAAGATGAAGCAAGGACGATGCTCATGGATGGAAATGATATTAACAAAAGATTACAGAGGTGCTTTTATAGTCTTTTTAATAAAGGTGTAGAGGACAACAATACTTTAGGTGATCTTACATGTCTGGGAGATATCGTAACTTTAATCGTTACCAATAGATTATAGGGGAAGGAGATGAAGAGTGGCATAGTAGTAGGGCCTGATGAGATACCTACAGAGGTATGGAAGAGCCTAGGGAAAGAGGGTCTTACCTGGCTAGCCAAGCTTTTCAATGTGATCCTTAAGTCCGTCAAAATGTCAAATGAGGGGAGATTTAGTATGTTAATTATTATATATAAGAAAAAAGACGACATTCAAAGTTATAACAATTATAGAGGCATCGAACTATTTAGTACACCATAAAGTTATGAAAAAAGGTGATTGAGAAGACAATGTGGAAGGGTGCTTCTATCTCGGAGAACTATGTGGCTTCATGTTAAGAAGGTCCACCATAGAAACTTTACATCTCCTTAGAAGATTAATGGAATATTATAGAGAAAGATAATGTAACCTATACATGATTTTTACTGATTTAAAGAGGACATATTACAAGGTATTTAGGGAAATCATGTGGAGGTATTTAGAAGTTAAGGAAGATAGGAGGAGATACAAAGCGTTTTCCTATTGATATTGGGCTACACTAAGGCTCCTCATTGAGCCCCTTTTTGTTTATAGTAGTGATGGATGAGCTCATCAAGAATCTTCAAAGGGATATGTCTTAGCGTATATTGTTACCAGTAACATTATTTTAGATGACGAGACAAAAAAGTGTCAATATTAAGCTAGAACTTTGGAGGGATAAGTTAGAGTTGAAAGGCTTTAAATTAAGCAAGACAAAAATTGAGTGCTTAAAGTGTAACTTTTTGAGCCATAGTATGACTTCCGATGTGGAGGTAATTATCAGTTCAGAAGTTATATCACAAAAAGAATGTTTTGAGTATCTAGGATCTATCATTTGAAGAAATGAAGAGATCGACGAGGACATAGTTCATCATATCAAAATAGGGTAGTTAAAATGGAGAAGTGTATTGGGAGTTTTATGTAATAAAAAAATACTACTCAAGCTAAAAAGTCAATTATATCATTTAGCAATTAGGATGGGGCGGAGTGTTAACCCATTAAACAGGTGTATAATCATAAGCTAATGATGGCAAAGATGAGAATGCTTCGCTGAATATGTAACCTTAACAAAAGAGTTAAGGTCAAGAATATAATGATAAGAAATTAAAGGTGGCTAATATTAATGAAAAATTAAGAGAGCCAAGATTTAGGTAGTTTAGATATGTTAAGAGGAAACACTATGACGTTCTAGTGAGAAGATGCGAGAAAAAATATACTTAGAGATAGTAAGAAGAAAAAAGAAAGGCCTAGGAAGAACTAGTGGAATTACGAATGATATGACTTTGTTGGAGCTTATTGATGACTTGACCCTTAATAAAAAACTTTGGTGTACTAGGATAAGAATAAATGATTTCATATAGAGAGGCCTCTCTTATTCTCTTAAGTCTTTTAAGCATTTTTTTTTAGAGTCTTATGTCTTGTATTTGGCCAAAATTTTTAATACGTGGTACTTTCCTCCTAGTTATTTAACCTAAACATTTTCTTACTTCGCTTAAATATTTGCTTGTAATAATTTTTTTTGATTTATTTTTGCATTTTTCTTCTTTCTTGTTTACGTATTTATTTACCTATTTTTTATTTTTACTCTTTACCTTTAAAAGCAACCTCTTTACTAATTAGAGATAAGAATATATACTACTAGACCTTTTCAAATCTCACGTATCTTTTACTAAGTAGTTATTATTATACTATGATTTTATTGCTTGATTTGATATAACTCGTAGAATCGTTGACTTGACAAACAATAGGTTTAGATTAAATCTAAATTTAATGAATTTGATTAATTTTCAAAAGCAACTTTTCTTTATTAATTTCTCCTATTTTAGTGGAATAATATCAAAAAATAAAGTTTCTTTTAAATTTTAATTTTAAATTAATCATTTAATATATTTATTATTTGATCTGCAAATTTTATTTGTTAAATAATTTTGTCGATATGAGGTGTGAAAATAAATATTTTCACTATAAATTAAAAATTTTATTATTAATTTACCCTTTAATAAAACCAATCCATTCTCAACTATATCCGACATAACTTAAACTGTCACATTGACCCGACCCGACATCTGCTCTTTCTCGACTGTGAATCCGTGATTGGTAATTGCTTTGGTGTGACTTGTTGCCTAAGTTGAATTCACAGGAGGACAAAGAAACGCGGGCTGGGTACTGCATCGCTTACAGTCACATAGAAAGGCCAAAGAAGAAGAAGAAGAAGATTCATTAGACATGGCGAGATACGATAGAGCAATTACGGTGTTTTCACCAGATGGGCATCTCTTTCAAGTTGAATACGCCCTTGAAGCTGTTCGCAAAGGTAACGCCGCCGTCGGCGTCCGCGGCTCCGACACCATTGTACTCGGTGTCGAGAAGAAATCCACTCCCAAACTCCAAGATTCCCGGTTCGACTAAATAATTTTAACTTTTCCTTTTTTCTCTTTGGTGGGTATATTGAAAATCAGGCTGAAGTTTATTGTATGCTTGTGAACATCAGTATATCTTAAACTATCGAACTTGATGTTGATCTGTTGCTTTTTCGATTGTAAAATTCGAGGTAGATTTACCCTGATTTTGAGAGTAGGTTGAATTATTACAAAATCCGTAAATCTCCATCTTTTGCTCAAAAGCTGCATTTTTTTAGACTAATACAACTGGTCTATCTACACTATTTGGTTTCAATAATTTCCAAGCATGTTCTTTCCCGTGAGGAATTTTGAACTTGAATATAGATCGTAGACTCCCAGGTTCCACTTGGTCGGTTAAATTGCAATGGTTGTGCAGAATATTATGCCCATTTTTGGAGGCAAAATTACAAGAGATAAGAAGGATATGTGTAAGTTATCACAGGTTTTGTTCCTAGGAACCTGTATGTGTATGAGAAAACATGAGTCTGAGATGTTGTTTCATGGATTTGTATGCAAAAATTCAACCACAAGAGCCTTAAAATAGTCAAGAGCGTAAAGAAATGGGTTATATTCAAATTCAATGTCTGTACCTTAGGCCATACATTGGCTGTTTCTGAGAATAAATTGATTATATTTGTGCATGAACCTGTGTTTATATGAATGTCTATAATGGTTCTTGAGTTCATATCTATTCTCTCTATTTGTTGGCACCAATCTTGCAGATCAGTTAGGAAGATTGTGAACCTGGATGACCATATTGCATTAGCTTGTGCTGGCCTTAAAGCAGATGCACGAGTCCTGATAAACAGGGCGCGCATTGAGTGTCAAAGTCACAGGCTTACTGTTGAGGATCCAGTTACTGTTGAGTACATCACTCGATACATTGCAGGGCTTCAGCAAAAGTACACCCAAAGTGGTGGGGTGAGACCATTTGGCCTTTCAACATTAATCATTGGCTTTGATCCGTACACTGGGGCGCCATCTTTGTATCAGACAGATCCATCCGGAACGTTTTCAGCTTGGAAAGCTAATGCAACTGGTAGAAACTCAAATTCCATTAGAGAATTCCTGGAGAAAAACTATAAGGAAACTTCTGGACAAGAAACCATCAAGCTTGCAATTCGTGCATTATTAGAGGTAGCTCTCTGCCTCCTGTACTATTTAAGACTTAAATTGGCTCACACTACACAAACACCCTCTTCAATAGGTATTGTGCAGCTGGATCACTGGCTTTATTGGTGACCAAGTATTGCCTTCTTTTTGTTTTGCATTTCTTTTTTCACTTGAAAAGCTTGAAAGTCTACATGCTACCTGTGCTTGGAAAGCTCAGCTGTCTACATGCTAGCTGTGCTTGAAAAGCTCTTCCATCAAAATATTGAACTTAGACGCTAACGCATGCAGGGCTGTTGCAACAGATTAAAACTGCTGTCGGGTCTGATTTCCTGCACATGCAGTGTATTTAATTTGTGTGATGAACACCAGTCTTTATCTTTGATTCAGAGCATTAATGCGTTGTACCATGACACAGGGATAGTTAAAACTGTCTTTTAAAGGCATGCACAATGCTACAGTAAACATCAAGTGCATAGTATACACCTGTATACATATTATGTTAGGAGCTACGGGGGTGAGAGGAAAGACAAGGGCTAGGAGGGTGTATTCACGTAGAAAGAAAGAGGGTGATGTCAGAGTTAGTTAGAATTGGGCTGAGGTGGCACAAGGAATAACCGAATGTACTAGGGGGCAGATGAGGATAAAAGGAGGGGAGAAGAGAGAGTGAGGGGGGAGAGAAAAGAAGCAAGCAAAGGTTAGGCAGCAGAGTACCCTTACCTGCTGAGGAGCGATTCTGCTCTGGTTTAGGGAAGCTATACTAGTTTCATACTGTAATGTGCTATATACATTACGAGTTATTGAATTAATACAGAAATCTCTAGTGTTTTGAGACTAGAGTCCTAACATATTAGGCACTGCTGTGTTCTTTAGGTGTAAAGGATAGATTTGTACAATTTTTTTGCTCATGGGTTTGGATCATGTTCATATTTGTTGTAGGTTGTAGAAAGTGGGGGAAAGAACATAGAAGTGGCTGTGATGACGAGAGAACATGGCCTTAGGCAACTTGAAGAAGCTGAAATTGACGCCATTGTTGCTGAGATAGAAGCAGAAAAGGCAGCTGCTGAGGCAGCAAAGAAAGCCCCTACAAAGGAAACATAATGATTTGTCTTCATTTCATAGCTTTGAACTTTTACTCCCTAGTGAATGCACTCAACAAGTTCTCCTTCCGAAGATTGTACTTTTGTGGTTGCTACTTTTGTTTTATTTTTCTCTTTAATATTTTAGATTGTCTGGAACTGATTTTACATAGAATGTGAATCTCCGATGGTGGTTGGACTTAATTCATGATACAACGAGTTTAAACGCCTCATGTTTTCTACATAATCTTCTTTTAAGTATAATAAGTTAAATTTCTAGTTGTTTTGACAATATACATTAAACTTGTTATAGTGAGGCCATTTTAACTTAAAATTGGACAATAAATCCCTCCGTTCTGTTACAAAGGTCCACTGAACTTATATTGCAAGTTGTGCCTATTTTTTTTACAGGGCAATATCATTTAGGTCAACTTAAGTGAGACTTCGTCTTTCCATGTAATTATTAATTAACAAAATCTTGTTTTCGTTCTCTTGCAATGTTTATCTCACATCGAATAAAAATATTATGAAAGTATTAAATAAATAATCGTAGGCAACAATAAACATACAAGAGTTGTAGTAAAAATTAACCTTTATTATTTTTCCAAAAGTATACAAAAGAATGTTTTTTTCTCAATGTGTTACCTTTTTTCTCTGTCTTTATTTTAGGGCAAGACTTAAATAAGTTATTTATGGGTACGTCTAGATTTACAATTCAGAATTTTAATTAAACTGAACTAATTAAATTACCTTTATTCTTATCAGATTATACCACATTAACTAATTAAATGACATTCTCGTATAAAAGAACTTTATCTAATAGGATTTATTTACATCACAACTAATACATTTAATTAGGAAAAAACAGCTATATCTACAAAGAACTTCACCATCTTCAGATGATCATCCCATATAGTTTTTATCTTTTAGAGTTCATGTCTATTAACTGTGATTTTATCTGTCACATTATCTACGATCTCTCCTTGACCTTTATATCTTGATGATGAGTCATCAAAGTCCAAAGCTTTTCATTATATAATGATCTGATTCAATGCTTACCCACGTCAAATTCATTAGTCACGATCCATCTATCTGAATACACATTAAGTTCTTAGAGCTCTCACATATCTCCTTCATGCATATGATTAGCTAACATTCAACCCAAGGTCCATCTCAAGCTATCTTTTAGTCTCATACATGAATTTTACATTTCGTAAAGGATTTTTGCATTGTTCGATTTGCTCCGAGTGTCAAACATTGGTAAAGGCTCGTCAGTGCTACACGATTCCACTATTATGACTTAAAGATCTAACAACTACCTCTACTAGAAGAACTCGACGTCTTTGTCGAAATGATATGTGGGTACTCCTCTAAATGTGATTTCCTCGAAGACTGTTTAGTCATTAACATATCTCTGACGTACCATTTTTCCTATTCTTCGAGTTTGTCCTTGCTTTTGTTCAAACATACCTTCACAAAGCCTATTACGTCCAGCATAGCATAATTTTTTAGGTTTCTTCTCCTCGATCCTTCACGACAATGAAATTCATTTGCTCCTCACCCACCTTCCATCTTAGACATTCACGAGCAAAATGTGTTCCTTCGCAGATGAAAGAAGTAATATTCTTTTGTATTTGTTTCTTGGACTTACATTAAGAAGATTCACATGCCTTCTCATTGGCTTTCTCCAAGCCATTATGTGTCCTACCTTTCTTTTTGCCTTTGTTACTAGATCAAATTAATGGTGACATTTGGGGATCTACTAAGACATTTGCAGCCATTAATGCTCTTGAGTGGTCTTCCACAATTTGGCTCGAAAACTCTATTTGTATTCAACCTTGTAAGTCGTTTATGAAGTTGAACAATTTGTCTTCCTCAGACATGTTCTGCATATCTAATATCAAAGATTGGAATTTCCTTACATACTTCGACACCGAACCATCTTACTTCAAATACGTCAAAGCTTCCCTCATAAGTCATGAAGTGTTGTTAGGGAAGAGCTGAACTGTTAATGCTTCTTCATTTTCTCCCAAGTGTCAATAAGAGGTCTACTCGCACTGATGTCATTGGAGATTCTTATTCTCTATCACAACTTTGCATAATCCACCATATACAAAGTCATAATCAACACCTTCTCCGTATCAGATATCTTGCAGTTATAAAGTATTGGTCAATATCTCACAATAAATTTTTGGCCCCTTGGTACTTTGCTTACTATCGAAAACTTAGAGCTCTTACATTTTCACTAAAGTGCTTTCAACAGGGTTAACATCTTGTATTACAGCATGCCTTAAGATCATGATCTCCAATATGAAATTTGCTTGTGCTTTCATTAAGTTTGTTATTTGATGCTATAACTATTGGATCTGTATGTCCAAAATCTCAAACCGAGATGAGTAAGAAGTGACATATTTCTCCCCTCAAAGAATTGGCTTTATGAGTGTCTCTACTCTACTTACACTTTGACAAATTGCTACCTCTTGTCATATCGATGTCTTGGCTCTGATACTAGTTATTCCAAGGTCTATCCAGACATGAAACTTATAGCGCAATTTACACCTACTTCCTTACACGACAATCTCGTTTAGGTCCGCTTAAGTGAGATTCATCATTCTCATGTGATTATTAACTAATAAAACTTTATTCTCGAACGTCTCTCAATTTTTGTAGTGTTTACTTCTAACACTTGAGTAAAACTACTACGAAAATATTAAATGATCATATGCAACAATAAGCATCCCAAAGCTACGGTAAAGACTGACCTTTATTACTTTCCCAAAATATATAAATGAATGTTCTCTCTTAATTTGTTCCCTTCTCCTTTATCTATCTCGAGACAAAGCTCTCAAATATGCTATTTATAAAAAGTTCTAACTTTATAACTCGTAATAGCTGATCAGTTTTATTCTTATTATATTACATCAAAACTAATAAGAGATTACGTTGTAATTAGAAAAGATAAATT
The DNA here is from genome assembly GCA_024752395.1 of Erythroxylum havanense. Classification (NCBI taxonomy): domain Eukaryota; kingdom Viridiplantae; phylum Streptophyta; class Magnoliopsida; order Malpighiales; family Erythroxylaceae; genus Erythroxylum; species Erythroxylum havanense. The sequence goes on along the minus strand of JANTNU010000233.1, from coordinate 22,818,336 downwards.
CAGATCTGTGAAGAATATGGCCCATGCAGGTCTCGAACCTGCGACCTTCGCGTTATTAGCACGACGCTCTAACCAACTGAGCTAATAGGCCATGCTGTAAGCTTAAT
>JANTNU010000233.1:22632266-22644718 GCA_024752395.1 Erythroxylum havanense | reverse complement strand
TGGGGGTGGGGGTGGGGGTGGTGCTAATTCAAAGGAGTTGGGAGAGAAAGAAAAAGCGATGGAACATTATGAGATTTGGATTTTTAAAAGTTTAGAGGCATTGGCAATTGTCAAAAGATGAGAAATAACTCACCTTTTTATCCAAAGTTTTCCATATTTGATCGATGTTAATTGTGGTTTGTTGGGTTACTAATTTGTGTATTTAGTAGTTGTATGTCTTATTGGCTATAAATACTTAAGCTTTTATTTTTTGAATCTTACTAACATTTTATTGATATAAGAATCTATTTTAAAGACTTTTCAAGTATTTTAAGCGCATCTATACTTATTATGAATTGATTATAAATTCTACAACATTAAAATGAGTAAGCAAGGCGTGTTGAAGTTATAGAGTTTAACTCTATCTTGTACTTTTGGCACTCAAGAATGGTTTTGGTTTATGTTCATCATCGAGGAAGATTCTAAAAGAGTTTCTCTTTATTCAGAGCAAACAATGAGGCTTATTAGAAGATTCTTTCTTACCTAGTCAAAAGAAGAGTTTAGTGGAACCTTAAGTGATTCTAGAAGAGTGGATGTGGATAAAGTTTATAAAACTATTATAAAATCGATTTATAATCTCTCTTCTCTACTCTCTTTATATTATTTATGTTTGTGTGATTACACTTTAATTACATTACCATTTCTAACTATCTTTCTATTAGAACTTAATCAAATTATATTTTGAGTATTGAAAAGTTCTTAAATTTACTAACACCCAATTCACTCAAACTCTTAGGCTTTGTTAATTATTAATAGCTCTTTCTCTCTCTATGCTTACCTTTCTCTAACTTAAAGATTGAAGACTAAGTGCAAACAGTTAGTCTGATAGTTCGTTCTTGTAGGTATGTAATAAAAGCATACTCAAATACACAAAATCATGTTAATTAATTTACTTTTAGATTATTTATAATCAATTTCCCATTAACTTGTCAATGATGTTTGAGATTATATAATAAAAATTGTGTGAACATTTCTTGTGACTTTCTAGTCTTAACCTATATAGGCAGGGAATCATAATGTCAAGTCTAAGCCACCCTAAAATGGACAACAAAATAAGCTCACATAGGATGAGGCCTACCATTATATCCCATCTATTATAAGAGGGTATACAAATCAAGACAATGTGTGTGTGTGTGTGTGTGTGTGATGAATAAATCCAAATTTACGTTGTCAAATGTGTCTGAAGAATAAGATTAATAACATTCCAATGTAGATCTAAAAAGTCCCTTGACTAGGGGAATACTATTCAAATCCTCACATATAAGGTTCAAGTTGCCGTCTTTGGAGGCTTAGAATGGGATGGAAAATCTGGTTGATCATACAATGAGATTCAAGTAGATGACGGACATGCACAGAGCTACAGAAGTTATTAAATGTCATATCTTTTGTCACTGATGTTCTTTACAATGCCTTGAATAGAATGATCGATTTACAATAGACTCTAAAGATTAAAAAATGAAACTATCACTCTAACTTCTTAAGGAAAGATAGAGAAAAACTAAGAAAAAAAGAATTATAGAGGAAGAAAAAAAGAATTATAGAGGTCTTAACCTTGAAAATGAAAATTTGAGGAACGATTATAGAATGGTTAAGTTGTTAGGCATCTCACCCTACTCGTCTAAATGGTAACATATATAGGTCTCTAAATTGTATTCCAAAATTAGGGAGTTTGAATTAAGATAAAAATTGGGTGTTAGTTTTAGAAACATATTGAATAAGAGAACAGATGGTTGAATACCTAAGAGTATGATTTTATTTAGGGCTAAAAAATAAAATTAAAATTCCTAAAATAACTCATAAAGTTTGGAAATGGAGAAAATGCCTAAAGACGAATTGTAGGGCTTGATATGACAATAAAATGTCTAGAATTAATCTTAGGAATTTAAAAGTAAGATGAAAAGTATATAATAAGATTTAGGGATTTAAATTAAAATTAAAATTTTAAAATGATTCTTACTGCTTAAAAAGTAAGATAAAATATCTAGAATTGAATCTTAGGGCTCGAATTGAAGATAGAATATCTATAGTAGATCATAGGGTTAGAAAGTAAGATCAAATAGCTATAAAGGATTGTAAGGTTTGGAAACTAAGATAAAATACCTAAAGTGAGTTCCTAGACCTAAAATTATGATGAAATGCATATAAATGAGTTTTACGATTTGAAAAGCAAGATAAAATGTCAAGAATGGATCATTGGACCTAAAAAGTAAGAAAATATATGCTTAGATTGAATCTCAGAGATTAAAATTATGATAAAGAGAAAAAGGGCTGCCTAAAATGAGAAATAAAGTGAAATAAGTGAGTAAAATTTAGTGCATCTAGATTATAAACTAGGATTAAAGGCTTTAAATATATTTTGGATTTGATTTGGAAATAAGCAAAGCCAAGAAAATAGATAATACCTGGGGCTTAGCTTGAGATTTGAGATTTTGAGGGCTTGTAGTTTGTATTTGAGCTTTAAGATTTTGTTTGAGCTAATTTTAGATTCTATTTTGGGCTTGAATTTCTTATGTTTTCTTTTAATTAGTTGAATTCTCCTATCTCATATCATGTAATCACTTAATAATCAACAAAATAATACGTAAAAAATAAAAGAAAGTTTTTATGTTCATTTTAGGGTCAAGTCTATTTTAAACACTTAGGCACTAAGTAGAAGACCAAATTATTATTAAAAATATTTCTTAGTTTAGGATTTTTAGAACAAATCATCTAAATGAAGTTTTGGTTAATTTTAAAAGAATGATCCTAATTAAGTTTTGATTTATGACATAATAGAGATAAGAGAGCTAACATACCAAGCTTAAAGCCTAACACCTACAAACATTTTTCATATATTCATTAATTACTTAACTATTGGCGAGTCTCTTTGTATGTGTTGTCCAGAAAAAGGAGGACTCAATGATTATTCGTTTGCTAGAACTAGAAATCTAAATTTTTGTAGATAGGGATCCTATCAAAGCAGATTTCGAGGAATGGGCTAGACCCGGGCATTTCTCAAGAACAATAGCTAACAGACCTGATATTACACTTGGATCTGGAACCTAGATGCTAATGCTCATGATTTCGATATCCATACTAGTGATTTGGAGGAACGAAAAGTATTTAGTGCTCATTTTGGCCAACTTTCAATCATTTTTCTTTAGCTGAGTGGGATGTATTTCCACGGGGCTCGGTTTTCTAATTATAAAGCGTGGCTAAGTGATCCTATTCATATTAGACCTAGCGTCCAAGTGGTTTGGCCAATAGTCGGCCAAGAATCTTTTTGCTTGCCTTTTATTTGTTTGCTACATTTTTAATTGTTTTCTTATTGTTCTTTTTGTCGTTTACCATTTTTGCAGACATCTCTCTATCATATGCTTTACATGATTCCCTTCACAGCTTCTTTTTGTCTTTTTTATTCTTTTATTCTTTTTTATTGCTTGAAGATAAATGTAAAGACTATAAAAATATTTAAACCAATATGTAAAACACTCCTTAATTAAATGTAATTAAATATAATTGAAACTAATTAATCTTAACTATCTCTTATTAAAATTTAAGTATAAATATTTAGAACTAATTAAATGAAATCAAAGTTAAATAAATTCAAATATGCCTTAAATAATAAAATTTTAACAAAAATTAGACATGATAAAAAATTTAAAAATGAAATTTAAGATAAATATGATAAATTTGTGACTAAATATGAATTCCCTTTTCAAAATTAAATAGGAGAAAATTTATAGACAAAACAGGAGGGTAGCTTAGGGATAATTCCAATCAGAACTCTCAATTAGGTCTAAATGATGAAAATGATATGGAGGCTACTTATATGCCACACCTTCCTGTGGTTAAGGTCTATTCTTATAGCATCAAGCAAGGAAATTTATGGAAATGGAGACCTACTCCAAACATCAAACAAGGAAATCTATAGGTTGGACTTTAAGAACAAGGTGGGGAATGGATCCCTCACCCTATCATGCCACGATAATTAAATCTAGAATGCATGTACTAAGTTGAAGAGCAATATAGAAGATAACTTAACTGTGCAAGAAGCTCTCACCTTGCATAGGGACCATGTTGCCAATTCTTTGCATAAGGAAGAACTATTGATTAATCTTGATTCTCATCTGCAAGATAGACTTATTTAGATAGGTAATTCCTCTGGGATTTCCAGTAACAAATCATGCATATAGGAAAAAGCTTCTAATTAACTCATCGCCTGTACCTTGACCCAACCTTTTATGGTTTGAATAAGCAAATCCCCAGGTAGCTACATGCATATGGCTCCTCATGAAGGGAAGACACAACACACATGATAGATTAGGAAAATTTATGAACTTACAGAGAAGTTGTGCGCTATGTAATCGTGAAGAAGAGATTGAGGGGCATCTCTTCTTTGAATGCCTTTTTCATAAGAAAATATGAGGAACCCTAACGAGGAAATGTGGAGAAGCAAAGGGGCTCTCAAATAGGTCAGGGTGAAGGATCCATGCCCTATTGTAATGGGGAACATGATTAGGGCAATTTGGCAGGAGTAAAATAAGAGAATTTTTTGGGAAAATAAGGAAAAAGAAGAGAGAATTGTAACACAAATCATACTCAAGACTAAGGAACTTATATTGGCAAGGAATTTACAAAGTTCCCTAACTGAGCTGAATTAGCCAAAATATGAGAATATCTACTCAATTTGAAACATTAGTGGCTAGAAAGTAAGTCTATATGAGGATAATATAAACCATCTATTTAGGCGAACTTAGGGTCAACTATGATGGAGCATCATAAAAAGAGCAACATACATAGACAAGGGGTAATACCAAGTCTTTGAAGATCTTAAAACAAGAATACAAGTAGTGTCGAGAAACCACAATAGATGACTATTGAAGTTGTCTATACACGCGTATGTCTGAAACTGTATTGTCTTTTTGTGTAGCAATTGTATTTCCAAAAATCTCACATCCTTACAAGGGTTAGCTCTACTTTATATGCTTTAAATAATCACTTAAAACAATATAATTTATTTAATTAAAAAATAAAATGAACACAATTAGGCAAAATTAAATCTAAGTGGATGCACTTTAACGCTAATAAGATTCAAATTGAATTTAATGGAATGCAACTGTATAAAAATTAAAATTATTCAGGCATGACTGAACATTAAGTGAAATTCAATGTATAATTGGAATGATGTTATATGGTGATAAAAATCTTGAGAAAATTAAATCAATAGAAGTTTGGATAAATTGGCTAAAAAGATTAGCAAATTTTGAGTATTGTCACCTTTTCACCTACATTAAAAAATTCAGCTCTAAATTGATATCAAACCCTCCTTATATGAGAACAAGATCTTCTATTCCCAAATATCCTATTCCTTATGTTCCCGTGCAATCTCATCCATTTAATTTTGATTTATTTATTACAATGAACAGATGAAATTGTTCTTAAAATAGGGAACATATTTTCGGAACAAAAGATTTGTTCCCCCTTATACGCTCTTAATATCTAGTTTTAGGCAACTAAGTAATTAATTTGACACATATTTTAATGACAAGTGCATTAAATGGATAGTAGCCATACCTTAAATTAGAACAGGGTTCAAAGATGTATAGATTTGGATGAAGCTAAGTTATCCCAAGAAAGGCTAGATAGGTCACTTAAGCATACGTGATTAGATAAACATGGGCTAAGTTACACTAATTTTTTAACTAAATTCCAATAAAAAAAGTTTAACTGTTAAGCCTATATCTAACTGAACACATTAAGTAAGCCTTTTTCAAACACAAACCCAACCTATTATAAAATTATCAAATTTAAATCTAATCTATAAACCCATATCTTATAAAAATTTTAACAATTATGCTAAAAACATAAAATTATCAATCTTTTTAAAAAAAGTGACTTAGAAAATCCTTCTTACTCGAATACCTTAAGAAAAATTTCAATAGAAAGTACAAATTCCATAGAGATTACGAGCATGATACTAAAGAATGTTAAAAAAAATAAAACGTACTTTAGAAGAACTCTTTTAAAGGGGACATTTAGAACAATTTATGGTTTAATTGACGATAATGGTTAAATGATAGACATATGAGCTCATGATCCTCGAATGCAAGGAACATAAGTGGATTATTAATACAAGTCATCGACATGATTATAGAAGTGATAGTAATTGAAGCATGTCTCAATTAAAGATCAGATGTATTCTCCATAATCAAATCAATGATATTGTGACCCTTTGTAATAAAAGAGATGTATAAGAAGGTAAAAAGTTTTTGAGGAACGATAGAAGGTCTAGACATTCCTTGTGAGGATGCAATGGTTATAAAGATAAACATCACAAATTTGAAAGTGAAACGGAATTAATCGAAGATCATAGCTTTGCCAATGTCCTCTTTTGTTATGCATACAAAGCTTCAGGAGAGACTAGGTCTTCCTTGAAAGAAAAATAGATCAATATATTGCAATCGAAACTTGAAATATATGAGTTATTATGAAATAATTTTGGCAATCAAATTCCAAGATTTTTGGAGTCAATGGTTTAAGTTTGGCTATTTGATTATAGGCATTATAGGCTATTAAATATAGGTCCATTCTAAGATTCATGCATGTATAAGGTAAAGTGACAGATCTATGATAGATTTTTAAAAGCTTGTATTTTACTTAATAAGTATGGTGATGGACCTATGATAATGGTCTAAATGTCATAGTCATATTTTAAAAGACTAAAAGTAAACATGAGATTCTAAAGCCTGTATTAGTACATCAAAACCTTTAGTTTCTTAAAGTTTGAACTTTTACCTCCCATTGACCATTTTTTAACTTATGCTTCAAAGTTCAAGTAAAAAATTCAACGCTTTTTTGTTAAGTCAAATCAATTTGAGTTAATAGGTATGAGTAGACGTGAAAAAATAAAGATATACAAACTCATGCAAGATAAATTACCATGCAAGATAAATTATCATGCTGATAGGATTCCATGTTGTGTGCAGATCTATAGCATACAATGCCATAATTGATAGACATTTGCTTTATGCCACCAAATATATATCGTAACCTTACTAATTACTTATTAAGTTCCCAATAAATACAAGTACCAAAGAAGCATTTGCGAACATTAAAATATCTAGGTAATGTCAGATGTCATCATTAAAGAACAAGGGATCACCACAATAGATGAACATCAGAGAAATGAACCCATAAAAAAGCTCAAGGAAGTATAATTAGGAGACTCTAATTCCAAAATGATGTTTCAAACGGGAGTGCATGTAACCCTAACTCAATATGTCAGGATGGTGGAAATGGAAGTATATATAGCCTTAAATCAATATATCATGATGGTGGAATAGCCCTCACTCAATATATGTAACCCTAACTCAATATGTCAGGATGGTGGAAATGGAAGTATATATAGCCTTAAATCAATATATCATGATGGTGGAATAGCCCTCACTCAATATATCAGGTTGTTGGAAATGGAAGTATATATAGTCGTAAATCAATATATTATGATGGTGGAAATATTTGCATGGTCACCTTTCGATATAAAGGAGGATTAAATTATATTTGGTAATTAATAGATTGAAAGTCGCACTTGGGTTATACCTATACAAAAAAGGGATATTCATAAAGGAGAAACAATAAGTGGTGCAAGAGGATGTGAATAAATTATTGAATGCATGGTTCACCAAAAGAGTGGAAAATGTGTATGGATTTCATGAATTTTAAGCAAAGTATGTCCAAAGAATAATTATCAAGTACTAAAGATAGACTTGCATATAGAAGCAACAATAGGCCACAAATGGTTCAATTTTATGGATGAATACTCTGGTTATAATTATACTTGTATGTGGGAGGGTGACTAGGAAAAAACAACATTTTTCACACATAATTAGACTTAGCATTTCAAAATAATGTTGTTTAGACTAAAGAATACAAGGGCATCGTAGAGGTTAGTTAATTTTATATTTTACAAACAGACTGGTAGAATATAAAAGTATATAAGGATGATATACTTATGAAGACGGAAAGGAAAGGTAAATCATCCAACATATATCAAGGAGTGTTTCAAGATACTAATGAGGTAGGCAATGAAACTTAATATAAAAAAGTGCTTCTTTAGAACATCAAATGGATAGTTATTAAAGTTTATGGTGAGCTAAAAGAGAATTGAGGTTAACCTGTAAAAGATCTATTCATAAGAAAACTACAACAACAATAACAAAAACAACAACTTAGTGAGATTCATATAACTAAAATAATAAATTTATCTCATCTTTTGTCTAAGTTTATCAAAAGATACTGTTTATTTAAAAAAAAATACTTACACACTATCAAAAGTTAAAATGAAGTCACCAAGCCAATAGATATTTGAAGACCTTAAGAATTGTTTACAGGACCCCTATGCTTACAACCCTTTGTATATGTATGATGCTTTAGAAGTCTCAATCCAATCCTAATATATGAGGATGGACAACAAAATTAATATATTAAATGTGCAAGATCTTTCAAGATCCAAAATTAGGGCATACAATAATAGGGAACGTGGTACTAACTATCATCACATATACAAGGAAGTTAATCTACAAAGAAACCCTATTTTAAATCAAACATCATTGTTGTTGTCACATATTTATCTTTACAACACAATCTACACCGAACAAAAACATCAGGTCATATGATGAAATGGTTAGTCAAGCTTAGAGATCAGATTTTCTTTAAACAGGCCAATAAAATCATAGACATTGCAAACTTTACGATGGAATGTATCATCATGATGTGCAGTGCATATCTGGCTGATATCTTTTATTTAAACTATATATATACATTGGTTCTACCTTGAGCTCTAGGACAAAGATTTTTCTTAAATGAACAATAAACAAATCCAAAGTGAAATACTACCAATTTTTTTTCAAAGCCTCTAAAAATCAAGCCTATTATGGAACTATGATATACGGAATCAGAATTGTAAAGAATTTATATATATGTTCTATGAGAATTAAGTCAAACTAATAGCTAGTTATCAATCATTTTGATGGATTCTATATAAATAAAAAGGAGGCAATGCACAGTTATTTTTAACTATATCAGGCCATAGTATAATTAAAGGAATATATGTTGAAGTCGAGCACATCTTAAGAGAACAAAATGTCATTGCAAACTAGCTCTTAAAACTTGGAGCAAAAAGAATGAAAACTTAGTTCAAGCTTAGGTTGAGGTAATGGTCAAAGTTCAGTGAATTCTAATGAAGAACAAAGGGGAACTACTAGAAGGAAGGCCTGAGTTTAGAAAAATAGTACACGTCTCTTCAAAATATGCAATAATAGATGAATATCTACTGGTTTTCATACACATAGTCCTACATCAATTGCTTCTCCATTCTAGAAATAAATTGTTCTTAAAAGGAGTACCATGGAGGATCATATTGAGCGCACTAAAGTGGCATAACCCTAACATGTAAAGTCCTAAGGCAAAGATTCTTTTGGCCAAATCTAAGAATGGATTTTATAGAGTACACAGAGACTTGTGACCAAGGTTTTAAATTGTCAATTGAGATCTATATTATGGTTGTAGGTGATTACAAAAATTGCAGGCGACGTGGGAGCAATTGTGGCAATGCAGCTACAATGACATTAAAATATTATAACAGTCCACACAACAATCAAAATATTGTGAAAATTGCGATTGTTGATCGCAATTTAAAACCATACTTGCAAAAGATGTCAGACATTCAAAATTCCTTCACTAGCTTATTGCAGATTACGCTCATGTTCCGTCTTGTTGCACAATGGAACATCGAAATCCTGGGTCCACTTTCATTTTCACCTATTTTCAGTAGTGCAGGCTGCAAAAATTGTCACTATCTAGTCATTACATAGTGCTTGACATCGTTCCTCTCATCCACAGGCTAATCGGCTAACAAATGTAACCAACTAAAGTCAATTGCATTGATTGAAGACAAAGTAGATCAAGTAAAAGGTATACGGGGAAAAGAGTTGCACAACATCCTTTAAGTTTATAAAACCACCCTAGGGACAATAACAAGAGAGGCATCGTTAGGTTATGTTATCCCTAATGATGCATAACTATTAGTTTACTACATATGAATAAGATTTACAATAGTTAAAGATTACAATCTTGATTTTGGAAAATAATCCATATATAAATAATCTAGTAGTGCTATCAAAATTGTTCGTACATAAATCTCAAACTTTATACATAGAACAATATATTTAATTTTAAAAGAGAGTTAAAGATAACATCACTAAGATTAATCAATGCCCAGATATGTTCACCGACCTTGATATCCTATTTGAATTGCAAAGAAGAATATTAGGTACTCATAGCTCTCAAAAAGGAAGGGAATCTTCCTCCTTTTGTGTCTCGAATCTATATATAACCTATTTAGCCTCTTAATTGCCTTTTATAATGCAAAATTAGAGTTGCATGGTTATACGCAATCAGTTACATAGGCATATAAGTGATCGTGTAAGTTAATTTGGAAAAAATCACAAAGTTATATGTTCTTAGTGAGCTACACGATTAAGATACACGACCATGTAAGTCTCCATAAAGCGTGTAAGTCACAGGGCTGATTGAAACAACATCTTTGAGTTTGTTCACATTTCTAGTAAGTTTTACGTTCCTATATATGGTCGTGTAACTCACAGTGACTCAATTTTTTCCACTCATTACCTCATCTTCACCTTAACTCATCTCCTTCTTGCTCCAGGAAGGCAAATAAGATTGAACATCGATAGAACGATACAAAGATGTGAATTTAGCTCATTTTAGTTCTTGTTCCTAAAGCTTGTACCTAAACTAAAATATGAAGCAAAATAAGTATATTAGACACATCATCACATTAATCACTAAGCATCAGAGAAGAGATATATAGTCAATTAAGCACTTATCAATAGGTTTGGTGTAAAGAGGCTTTTGAGTTTTTGGTTAGACCTTACAACCCAATCCATAATTAGGATCCAACTTGATTTTTTAAAACAGATTTTTGAAACCATTTGAATTAGGATTAGGATATTGCATTTGACTAAAGCTGCGATTTTCTATTTTACCACCATGGTGATGGCATCCAGGGTCTAACCATGATTGTTATCAATAAAACAATATGAATGTGTGGAAGACTTGAAACATATGCTCATATTTTCAAAAGTTTTATTCATAAAAAATGTCAATACAATTGCAAGATGATTAATAACTATGATGAAGGATTCATAGTTTGAGGTCAAGCCATTCAACTCGAAAAGGAGGACATCTTCCTCTCCAATATGATCTACAATCACGACTAATTCTTCAACAATTTGAAAATTTATGTCAAGATAAGTGATGATTGATATATCTCCTTTGTTAGTAGTATGAAGATCATGTCAAAATAGTGGTTAGCGTGACGTAAACTGTTGACAAAGTGGTTCTTCAAAGTAGTCCAGAGGTTTTGAGCAGTAGAACAGTCGAGGGATAAGGAGACAATTGAGGGTAAAAATGAAGTTGAGAGACAACACTTCACCGGATGGCCTTACTTTTGCAAGGTTAATATTTATTGGGGTTGGTTTCCTAGTTTGGTAATGGGATGGTGTTATCTGTGCACATAAAAAGGTGACAAGTAAGTAGACTCAACTCCATGTTTTCATATAAGATAGTTTGAATGATTGTGATAAACATTGGTGATACATGTAATTTGGATAGTTGCAATTGGAGATGATATAATTATCATTGTTGTTTTTATGGTTTGGATTACTGTGTGTTAGTGATTAAAAATTTGTTATATATATCTTTGTTACTATATTTGTATGTTTTTGTGTTTGCAGTTTAAGTAGGGAAAAAAAACTACAGCTAAAGTGAGCACTTGATATCATGAAAAAAAATTATGAGAAAAACTATATTGTATTTATTTGGAATTAGTTAAAAATAAATATAAAAGAAATTATTTTATTTGTAAAATAATTTCATTTAATCTGTAAGACAACAACAAGAACTAATGGTTAATGTTATCCTCATCATTAATAACAAATTAAAGATAAATAGTAATTATTAATCATTCTCAAATATTATGATCATTCTTTACCAACTTAAGTATAGATAAGATAATATTTGTGTCTACACCCAGTTTGACCCAAAGTAATGGATTCAATTCAAGTCAACCAGGTTGTGAATCAAGCTTGAGTTTTTTCTCAAATTTTTTTTTAAATTTTGGGTTGAACTCGAACTCGAGTTGTCCAACTTAGCTCAAAACCCTAAAGCTCAAATATCAAGTAGAAGAGGAGTTATTTTAAATAAAATGATATCATTTTTAAAATTTAAATTTTTTAAAATTTAAATTTAAGAAGAAAATATTTGAGTTTGATTTAAGCTCGGTTGAATTTAGGAGGCAAAATTTAAATTAAAAAAAATAATGGAGTTTAATTTGGACCTGGTCAGATTTC
>JANTNU010000233.1:22434616-22444870 GCA_024752395.1 Erythroxylum havanense | reverse complement strand
ATCCTAGTTGAAGTAGGATTCCTTATAGGATTAGGATTTCTGCAACTTTGGTCACCTTAGGGTATTTTGACCTCCTCACTTTGAAAATGATATCAAAAGTCCTAAATCTCCCTCCTTAGCATGATTTTCTTCATTTGACACCTAAAACACTTGAAATGATAAAATCAATATAAGCTACGTGATTTAGACATCAAATGAGAATAAAAACTAAGTGTAAAAGTATAAAAAGATAAGAAAATATGAGTGCTTCAACTGTCGGGCCAAAATGCACTTTCTCACTCGAGAGAGTCCGTTAAACAGACACCAAGTCCGTTAAACGAACATGGGCAATGCATGGCGTCCTTTTTGACAAGTAAATGTCCATTAAACGGACCTAATATCCATTAAACGGACATGGGAATTTTTAAAAACCCCTCCAAACCCTCTCCAATGCTTCCTACATCCAATCTAACATCATATACACTTTAATCTTCACTAATTCACTTTTTCTAATGCAATCACACTCCTAAAACATTCAATTTCCACTTTGGGTGCATCAAACTCCCAAAATGCAACTCAAATAAACCATCACAAACTCAAACTCTCATCATTCACCATAATTGTCATGTTTAAACTTCCTGTGCAGCATCGTTACTTATAATGCTCATATCTTTTCACTCAGATATCCTAAATTTGCATACTATATAACGTCGGAAAGCTAAGAGGATCATCTATAACTCTTATTAAGACATCTTGATCAAAATCATCATATATTAATACAGAATTACTTCTGAACTAAGAACACCCAATTTACCCTTATTAAAACTTGAAATTTGTCCCAACTTCACTTCCTTAATTGCACACCATTCATAACAATTTAACTACCAATTGGAATTCATCCAACCCTCAATCTCAATTCATTTGACTTCTCATATTTATCAACATCTCATCATTTATGCCATTCCTAGGTGTCTTTTTTCGTAACACCTCACTGATGTAAATACATATGTAGATATATACCTACCATTCATTCTCAACATTCATCATGCTCATCCATACATCATTCGTAATTCATTAATAACAAATAAGAATTCACAAAACTTCAATGGCATTCGAAGCCACAATACATTAATGCTCCATATTCTCTAAAGTACACAAGATACTTGAATAATAATTGCTCAAAATGTAATTACATTTTTGTTTACATAAAACTCTCCAAAGTAAAACAAAATATGCAAATTCGGATTTAGTCCTTGATTCACTATTTACTTGATCTCTTGTTCTTCACCTTAAGATGGGGAAAGAGAGGGGGTGAGCTCGAAAGCTCGTGGGTAACATGTTTATAATCGAAAATAAGCAAAAACAATTGAAAACCTTCTTGATTAATGCAATTTCTCACAAAAGTTCATAAAACATATATTTCTCAACTTTGTCAAAACCCATTCACAATTTACATAAGTTAAGCATTTCTCAAACTTGTAAATACATGTAAACACATAAGCACATCACAAATGGCTTGGCAAGTACATAAACATGACGAACTACACAATTCCATATAATGGCCTTGTGTAGTCGTAAACTTGAGGGAGTCCTTGAAGGAGCTCCGTGCCATTAGCGGGCAGGCAGGAGAAGCCTTGACTTGGTCAACATGTACGTGACAATTTCTTAGATGGACTATACCGAACCCACATAACATGTAATTCATGCACTGAAAACATTTTTGCCCAAATGACACATTCTTGAAAGCTTGTTTTTCATGAACATGACATGCTTCACAATTTCACAACCAAAATCCCATGTCAATCATAAAAGCCATTTTTCAACTCAATCAAAAGCAACAAATACAATAATTTCAAAGCAATTTCAAGTCATTCCCTAAATTTAGACACCACAACATATGGCAAATTCTCAATCATGTAAAGAACAATAAATGCTCATTTATGAGGTAGATGGGAAAATCATTAATTGGAGAACATTTAATGGCTTATTAACCTAATTATAATAATGTCACCCACCTTAATTTCTTGCTTGAAAATTGCCTCAAATTGCCTCCCTTTGATCTTGATTCCTCTTGCCTCTCTTAATCTCCTTTAACATAAACTATAATTCCCTTCATCAATAACACAAAATCCCCAAATCACAAGGAGTTCAAATTGTAAAACCCATAACGCATATTCATAAAATTGATCATAGAATCCCTAGACCCATCCATTTCCTAAGCTCTTTGAACCAAAAACACTCCAAAAGTCCAAAACCTAAAAAAATCACTTACCTTGAATCTTCACCCAACAAAGGATTTTCTTGGCTCTAATGGAAACTTGAACCTTCCTCTAGCTTTTCCTTCTTGAAATTACTCCAAAACTCCTCTTGAAGACTTAGAAAAATCAAAACCTAGACAAGCCCTCTTTTCCTTCTCTTCTTTTCTCCCATACGACACTCTCTCTCCCTCTTTCTCTCTATTTTCGTTCTTGCTTCTTATAAAATGAATGACAACTCATTCTCTTGCCTTTTATATCACTTATGATTGGACAATGTCCATTATGCCCTTACTTAAAAGCCTAGGAACTTAAATACTTAAGTGGTCTTCTAATTTTGCCCTCATGCATAAATTACCACCTTAATTCAT
The DNA here is from genome assembly GCA_024752395.1 of Erythroxylum havanense. Taxonomy (NCBI): domain Eukaryota; kingdom Viridiplantae; phylum Streptophyta; class Magnoliopsida; order Malpighiales; family Erythroxylaceae; genus Erythroxylum; species Erythroxylum havanense. Next base: position 22,442,265 of record JANTNU010000233.1, on the reverse strand, counting down.
TTTAAATCCAATCAACCCATGCCATACGATCTTGCTCAAATTAACATGTTAATTTCTCATATTAACATGCTAATTAATTCCTCAAAATCATAAAATAATCTGTCAACGCCCCAAAAATTCATTTTAGTTCATGTTTACTTTAGGACATTTTTCTAACCATCAAATTGAAGGAATTTGCTAAAACTTCCTTCTAGAAAAATGTTCCTCATTGTATTAATTTCATCATGCCACCAAAATCATTTAATTTGGTTCAATACTCCAAAAGTTATACTCCAAAACTTTCGGACTATTCTTACGAGAAAACATTTTCCTGCAATTTATTTCCTTCTGAAAATTGATAATCTTAAAGGCTGAATTAAAATTCAATTTCTTCATAAATATTGTAGCCTTATCTCTCTAATTTAATCCAAATTAAGAATTATCCAATTTGAATAACCAGAGCAAAAGTTATGGCTAAAACACCAAAGCATATTCAATGAACATTTTTCAATTTCATCTTTCAACTTTTAACTTCCAACATATCACATATAACCCATCTTGTGTCTAAACCATCTTTTCTATTTCATTTCAAGTTCAAGAGTTCCCCCTTTTTCTACACATGAATAATCGCCAACAATTTCTCATTTAATAAAAAGGTTCGGGGTCTAACAATATAGGTTATGTTATCTTACTTAATGACCTTGTCCTGAAAGACACCTTGCATATACCAACTTGTAAATTTAATCTTTTGTTTATGCATAAACTTGCTAATACCTCTTATGTTACCTTCAAATTTCATCCCAATCACTGCATTTTGCAAGACTTGAAGACTAACCGTGTATTGTCAGTAGGAAAGGTTGTAGGAAACCTGTATGTCCTTGATAAGGATTCTTTCAAGATTGAGACTATAACCAGATATTCTTTGTGTACTATTGTAAGTAATGTAAATAATATTCAGTCAATATCTATATACAAACTTTGGCATCAACGTTTAGGCCATATTTCTAACAATGTATCGAGACATTGTTTCTTTTGATAATCAGAGTACTGAAGAAGAGGGCGTTTGTGATGTATGCCCTCTTGCTAAATAATCTCGATTGACCTTTGTTTCTAGTTAGTGCATGTTGATATTTGGGGATGCTATAGTCAACTTTCTATCTTTGGGGGGAAATTCTTTCTGACAATATTGGATGACTATAGCAGGGCTACTTGGACACATTTGATGAATTATAAGTGCCAAATATTCAATTGTTTAGACAGTTTTTTTAGAATGATTAGAACTTAGTTTCAGAAATCTGTTCAGACTATTTGTACAGATAATGGAGATGAGTTTTTAAATGGGGAGCGTCAAAAATTGTTTAAGGACTTGGTAATTCTGCATCACAAGTCATACATTTATACCCCTCAACAAAATGGAGTAGTGGAAAGGAAACATAGACATTTGTTGGAAATAGCTTGTGTTATCATGTTTCAGTCTTCTTTGCCTAAACATTTTTGGGAAGAGTCAATTCTTACAGCCACCTATATAATTAATAGACTTCCTACCTCACTTATTAAGTGGAAAACACCTTATAAGGTTTTGTATGGTTATTCACCTAAGTATGATCATTTAAAGTCTTTTAGATGTCTCTATTTTGCAACAAATGTCAAGCCCCATAAGGATAAGTTTGATCTGAGAGCTTATAGGTGTGTTTTCATGGGGTATGGTCATGGAAAAAAGGGCTATAAGTTGTTTGATATGGATTCATATTCTGTTATGGTTTTTACAGATGTTATTTTACATGAACATTGTGGGACCCCGAATTTTTTTTCAATTATTATCGATTTATTTGTTTAATTATTTAATTAAATTTTGTTTTTCTATTTATTTATTTTTAAAATTGGGTCATTAAATTAGTAAACATGAATAGAGATTTGAAGTTATATGGGAATGTTAGAACTAAGTTAGCTTAAGGAGTTAGTGTGTAAAGGCAAAAGAAGGGGCATAAGGAACCTTGTATTAAATGATGAGGGCATAATTCGAAGACCAAGGCTAAATTTTGTCTTAAAAAAAAAAAAAGAGGGAGAGCATAGTGAGAAGCTAGGAGAAGAGAGAAAAAAACATAGAGAAAGAAGAGAAGAAGAAGAAATCGCGCAAGAAGCTAAGAAAGAGAGAAAATTATGGAGAAAGAAGAGAAATCAAGTTTGTTAAGGTAAGTTAATCATCCTTTCTTCTTTCTTTATTAAAGAAGTGGGTTGTGTTGAGAATGGAAGGATTACAGAGAGAATGGGTGTTGTGTTGGAAGAAGAGGAATAAGGGAACCCATTCAATTTTAGGGTTTCTAAACCAGATCTTGGGTTTTCTAACCTAGATGGACTACGGGTAGATTAGGTTTGAGCTTGATTTGTATTGATTGCATTTTTGTGATTATGAAAATTTTAGGTGATTTCCCTTTGAATGTGGATTAAATGAGAACTTTTGTTATGCTAGAAAATCAACGAAACCCTATCTAAGAGCAAGAGGAAGGACACAATTGAATTTGGATTTTTAAGCGAAATAAGGTGGGCAATTTATTTATAGTTATTGTGTAATATGAGCAAAATGCCTTGTATGTGTATTGTGTGCTAAAATGGCTTGTTTTGAATTGTTGTGATATGGAAAATGCATGATGAGGTGTTTTATGTCATGCATTGAAAGATGTATGACATTTTGATATAATTGAATTGTGATTATGATTATGCTATGCCTTGGAATTGTATCATGACATTTTGATAAAATGGAAAGAAGAAAAAACATGAAACTAAGAATTTGTGATTGACTGAATTAGGCATAAATTTGTTTGTGATTGGGCAAGAGAGGAACCTATTTCATTAGTCAAATGCACATTGACCTGTAGCCTTCTCCCGCCTGCCCACTTAAGACCACAAGATCTTGAGAAATTGAACTTGTTTTGTTTACGTTGTAAACTTTTATTTCTTTTTTTTGTTCCACGAAACCCTTGAACCATTTGTTTGTGCATTGCATTTTGATATGTTAAGTTATGATGCAATTTGAGTGTTATGCTTTGATAAGAAATTACATCCAATATGTTTTATGTGATGGCCTATTGAATTATGAGTTGTGAACTAGAATTGTGAATGCTAAATTTACGTTGTTAGATTAAGATAAGAGGTCTATGCATATATGAATATTTATATATATGTTTGATTGTGTGGCTCATTGCCAATGGCTATAAATATATTAGCCACTGAGTTGTGTACCCTAACCCATCATTTTTTCCTCCTCAGGTGTAGAACGAGAAGATTAGCGACTCCTGCAAAGGCATTTGAAATACTCCAAGATAGATAGAAATCTTTTGTACTAAGTTAGTAACTATTTTGGATAGCTTTATAGGCATATCAAACATGAATATCCTTTGTACTTTATATTAAACTTTTGATGTGTATGTTGATGTGTAAGTAAAGTTTGTTAAAATATTTACTTTGTTTAGTAATGAGCATGATAAATTGAGAAGTTCCTTTTTGTGGATGAATATGTTATTTTAAAGGTTGAGTATGATGGTTATAGAAGTGGAATGTGCATGTGCATATTCTTCTTTGTTGAGATTGCAATTTGTTGTTTGTTTTAGAATGGCATGTTAGTGATTGGAAAGGTTGTAATGGAATGAATCATTTGAGGTAAGATTTAAGAGTTTAACTAAAAGTGTGTTTTGGCCCTCCAAATGAACAATCTCTTTTTGGTGTCTGCATGAAAATTGTAGATCTAGAAATTCTCTTTAAAACCTTGTAGATCTAAAAGTCCTCTTCAAAACCATCCTAAGATGACCTTAATCCGACACCTCTAGCGAAAGTTATGCTAATTGTCCCGAAACAGTCTAATATGATGGAGGACAAATGCAAGTTTGATTCGTTTGGCCATAACTTCATCATCCAACCTCTAAATCAAGTGATTCTTGAGCCAATAGATTCCTAACACATTTTTCTATCTATCCATAAAATTTGATAGCCTTTGGTCTTGATTTGAAAAAGATTGATGGATAGAAAGTGAGGGATTGATGGGGAGAGCATGACTAGATTATGAACATACTTTAGCTTTTTAAGCATATCTTGATCTATAGGGCCCCGAATGAGATGATCTTGTTTCAAAATTAATTAGAGACATAGAGCTACAATTGTTCTGAAGAAGTCAATCTGTGATTTTGGTGTTTGGCTTATGGGGGCATGTCACCCTTGTAGGATTATGATTAATGAGGGTTCATTGAAATAACCCTGCAAGGTATACCACTCACATTTTATGACTCCGGATTGTTAGGCTCCAGAAACAAGGTCCATCAAACATACTTATCCTTATCAATCTTGTTCTAAGACTAATACCACACCTGATATTCCACTATCTTTGGTTTCTTTTGATCAATCTTCTGACATTTTGGATGTGTTGTCCTCTGAGAATCATCGCTCACCTCTTAATTCATCTATTTCACCTTATGCTACATGTTCCACTAAATCTTTTCATCTCCTTCTACTCTTCCGGTTGTTTCTATTCCTGAGTCGTGCAGAAGCATTAGAGCATCTCATAAACCAGCCTAGCTCAATGATTTTGTAACTCATGCAACTACTAATCATTCTTTGTTTTCTTTTTCTTCTTCTCAGCCTTTTGACTATGCTTTCTCATCTCATTCTCTTTCAACTTTCCCTTTTATACCTACTCCACATCTTTCCTCCACCTACATGTCATTTTTGGCAAATGTCTTTACTATTCAAGAATCTCAATATTATCATCAAGCTAAATATCATGACCATTGGGTCCAAGCTGTGCACTAGGAGTTGACTGCATTTAAATCCAATGACAATTGGATTTTGACTTCCTTACCAACTGGTAAGAAGGCCATTGGTTCCAGATGGGTTTATAAGGTGAAAGTTAAGCCTGATGGGTCTGTTGATCAGTATAAGGCTAGGTTAGTAGCCAAGGGTTATCATTAGATTGAGGGAATTGATTTTACTAAGAGTTTTTTTTCTCCAGTTGCTAAAACAGTCACTGTGTGGTTATTGTTAGCTATTGTAGCACGTTTTTCTTGGCCTATACATCATTTAGATGTTGATAATGTTTTTCTCCATGGCTTTATGGATGAGGAAGTGTAGATGTTCCCTCTGAATGGGTATACTAAGGTTAGTCCCCATGAAGTTTGTAAGTTAAAACAGTATTTGTCTGGCTTGAAGCAAGCCTCACATTTGTGGCATTATGAGTTTATTAAGCATTTGATTTCCTATGGTTTTATACAGTCTGCACATGATCATTGCTTGTTTGTTAAATCCACTGGTTCTACTTTTGTTGCTCTTCTCCTCTATGTGGATGATATTTTGCTAGTTGGTCCTTCTAAAGTTGTTTTGAGGGATGTCAAACATTTTCTAAATTCTGTTTTTATTCTTAAGGATCTTAGTTCTGTTAAGTATTTCCTGGGTTTGGAAATAGCTCAGTCTTCTACTGGTTTGTATGTGAATCAGCAGAAGCATGCATTGGATCTGTTGGTTGAGTAAGGGTTAACTGGTGCAAAGCTGGTTTTAGCTGAATTTGGTTCTTTGCTGGAGGATATTGGGTAGTACCATAGGTTGATTAGTAGGCTTTTCTATTTGGGTTTTACAATTCCTGACAATACTTTTATTGTCTAACAATTAAGTCAGTTTATTACTGCTCCTTGTAAGGGTCATTGGGATGCAACTTTTCATTTGCTGAAATATTTGAGGGGTTGTCCTTCTAAGGGGTTATTTTTTCCTGCATCTTCCAATTCTACAGACCCTTCTCTTTGTTTTGTTGTTGTTTATTATGATGCTAATTGGGGCTCATGTTTAACCACTTGGTGGTCTGTATCTGATTCTTGTGTGCTTTTAGGTTCTTCTTTAGTCTCTTGGAAGAGTAAAAAATAGCTCACAGTTGCTCGTTCATCCGCTGAAGTGGAGTATCGGAGTATGGCTTCCAGTGTGTGTGAATTGTTATGGCTTTCTTATATGTTACGTGATTTGTAGATCTCTTTTATCTCTCCTATTCCTTTATGGTGTGATAATAAAGTGGCTCTTCATATTATTGCCAATCCGGTCTTTTATGAATGCACCAAACATCTTGACATTGATTGTCACGTGGTTTGTGATCAGTATAAGTTCGGTTTTGTTGCTCCTGCTCATGTTTCTTCTAAAGATCAGTTAGCATATTTGTTTACCAAGGTTTTGGCTACTCCTTTGTTTGCTTCTCTTTTGTCCAAGTTGGGTTGGGTTGATGTTCATCAAACTCAGACTTTAAGGGGGGATGTTAAGTGATATGTACTATTGTTATTCTATTTAATGTAAATCGATGTTGTTTATTGTAAATACTCTATAGTTTTGTACAGCTTTGTAAATAGCAGGGTAAGTAGCAGCTAGTCTTAGTTTTATTTGTTTGGTATATAGTAAAATTTCAACTTTGTAAAACTTAACTCTCATTAATAAAGTGGTCAGTTCTTATTTACTTGTGTCTTCTATCGAAGCTTCGATTCACGCCTCACTAAGGGACGTCTTCTCCAACCTCAATGGCTGAACCAGATGTGACACCTCAGTCATTTAATCTTCCTATTACTGGAAGTGCCACACCAATGTCCTGTTGGATCGACTATGGCCCGAGTATTCTCAATATGCTGCGGAAAAGACCATAAAAACAACAATAAGTATAACCGAAAACTATAGCATGCATGAAAATACCTCTCGATGCGGACTTTTTTTCATATTCGTAGACATGACAATGCGCGAATGTCCTCTACCAGTATCCACACGAGGATGAACGCTCCAAGCAGCGGCTAATATGTGCTAAAACGTTCCAAACTCTTTTGAACACTGCACAATATTTCTCTCGGAAGAAGAACGAAGGTGGTGGCTAGGGTTTTCTTTTTTTGTCTCTCTCTAATGAGATATAAGTTTCTCTATTTATAGAAAAATCCTTCCTATTCCTATTAGGAATAAGAACATCATAATTCTAAACCCATTATAATTATTGAAGCCCAATAAGTTTCGGCCCATATTATATCTCATATAATAAAAACCTGACAACTTAGTTCAATCTAGCTCAATAAATATATCCACATATATTTATTCAATGCCTAACAAATTAGGCTCAAGAGAATAAGCCTAGATCACATCACTCTTTATGTGCGACCTTGTAGGTTCATTTGATGTTGGCAATGGGCTTGATCACACTTCATGGCCCATAAGTCATAAGTAGCCTCCAACAAGACATTATGATTACCTAAATCAAATGAGGATCGATAATTTGATTTAACCTGTAACCATGGTTACAAACCCAGTCCCTTTGTAACACGGTATCAAGATTAATCACAAGATATGGTACATGTCAACCTTTGATTAATCATAGTTTCCTGATCCTCAAGTTGACTGATTATAACAAATGACATTGATGACTCCTCATCAATTCAATTAAGCACGACCATGCATTTCTTCAGTCATACTTATTAAGAGGCCCAAATGATATCTCTCTCATTTAAAAAAGGTACAAATCCCATCTACGTCATTCACTTCCCTCCGCATGATTTATTTAATGTCCAACATAAGACTATTTGTTATCCAGTTGAAGATAACTGTTAGTAATGTGCCCTAGGCCAATGGATATTTGTGATTCATGTATTAACATTATGACTTGTTAATAATATACT
>JANTNU010000233.1:22066038-22076946 GCA_024752395.1 Erythroxylum havanense | reverse complement strand
ATTTAAATTACTGCGATGCCATGTGGATTTTAGCGAAATTTTCTGGTAGTGAACCTTTATCGTGGGATACGTTTCGGGGCGACTTTCGGGTTTCCCGATGTGTACCCTACGATGAGGGGGCGCTACAAAAAAGGTCCAATATATATACATTGTTAGACCTTTTGAATACCGGTCAAGAAGACCTTATAAAAATTGAGCATTTTTGCATAGAAGATATAAAGCATATATTAGGCATTCTAAAAATAGAAAAGCATTTTGCAACTGATTTACCAAAGAATTCATTCTAAATCCATTAGATTTGTTTTGAATTTCTTCTGTTTTTCCAAAGAAGATGAAAATTAATTTTGAATTTTTACCACAATATATTCACATAATAAATCAATAATTTTATTAAATAGATGTTATCTAGGGATAATTCACTTTGAAGCGAGTATTCCCTAGAAAAATTGTCGTAATATTTGATTTTACAATTGAATCAATTTGGAAAAGACTTAAAGTTAAGGATTTATCAATAGGTGATGTTGCTTCAATACCTAACCAAAGGGCTACTACAGTACCAATCAAAAAGACAGTTAATGCAACTGGATGCCAAAATGAATTTTAGAATTTATTAACATTCTCCAAAAAGGGTATTGTTATTTACCCCGCAAGCACTGAAACCATTAAGAGAACACCCAATAACTTATTGGGTACTGTACGAAGTATTTGAAACACGGGAAAGAAATACCATTCAGGCAATATTTCCAAAGGAGTTGCAAATGGATCTACGAGTTCTCTAATCATTGATGGTTCTAGAACTGCTAATCCTACATTACATGCAATAGTACCTAGAATTATTATTGAAAAAATATATAAAAGATCATTCGGTCATGCAGGTTCTCCATAATAATAATGACCCATTCCTTTAGCTCTTAATATAGGGTCATTCACGTCTTTTTTTTTAAGTTATAGAGATAGGTGAATTCTTTATAGATTCATCCTCCAAAGAAACCAAACATGATAATTTTTCATCATCCCGGTCCAGCAAGATGCAAACGAACCAAACGGATCCATACCATATAAAGAATATATATGTCTAGATGCTGTAAAATCGATATGTTATTCGTATATATGTATATGTATATTCAGTTCCTTCAATATATCAACAAGAATCAGGTTTACCATTAATATTGGGAAATAACTTCCCTTTTTGTCAATATTTACATTACATTACCCTACAAACACCTGTAATTAAATCTTTAAATAAAAAATCAATAATTCTCAAAATTCCAATTTATCACACTACCTATTATCAACAACTACAAGAAATTACATATCAACTAGATTCTCTTCAATTTTACCTTCTTAATAATATGACTATCCAATTAGAAATCGAAACATTGTTGGAAAATGTTTGTAGTAAAAACCCTTTAGATCCCATGAAAAATCATAATAAGCAGCTTGTAGAAATTAAACTTAAAAATTCATCACAAGAAGTAAATATTCGTAATAATATACCCTATTCTCAAATAGATGTTCAAGAATTTATAAATGAATGTGCAGATTTACTTCTAAAAAAATTAATTACCCCGAGTACTAGTAAACATTCAGCACCTGCATTTTAGGTAAACAATGCTGCTGAACAAAAAAGAGGAAAATGTAGAATGGTTATAAACTATAAAAAATTGAATGAGGCAATTATAGGCGATGCATATAAATTACCCCGAAAAGATTATATTATTAATAAATTAAAAGGACACACTTGGTTTACTACCTTAGATACAAAATCTGGATATTGGCAATTACGATTACATGAAAACACTAAATCATTAACTGCTTTTACTTATCCACCATAAAAACATTATCAATGGAATGTATTATCATTTGGCTTAAAACAACCACCAAGTATTTATTTATAGATAATAATCTTGAAGGATTAGAAGAATTTACTTTTGTCTATATTGATGATATTATCATTTATTCAAATCAAGATAAATTAGATCATTTGAAGAAAGTCAAGATAGTTCTTCAAAGATGTAGTGAAAAAGGATTGATTTTAAGCAAGAAGAAGGCTAGAATCGCCCAAAAAACTATCGAATATTTAGGAATTGAATTCCACAATGGCTATTTAAAATTACAACCGAACATTTTAACTAAAATTAAAAATTTTCGTGATCAATTAACAAATAGAACACAAGAACAACAATTTTTAGGAATTTTAAATTACATTGTAGATCAAGGTTTCTTTCGTGATTTAGCTAAAGAAAGAAAAACTTTACAATTAAAATGTAGTACTAAAAATCAATGGAGTTGGAATGATGCAGATACCAAAGCTGTGAGGAAATTCAAAGCTTTATGTACACATTTGCCTAAGCTATACAATTATCTTTCGATGGATACACTCTTGGTACAAATTGATGCCAGTATAGATACATGGGCAGGATGTCTTTTGGCAAAACCTCCCAATTAAAAGAAATATCATTTATGCAAATATATTGGTGATGCTGATGTCTGCAACCAAATATAAAAGAAATCACTTCCGTTAAAACAAATTAATGTAGTAGCGGTAAGCGGATATCGTTCCCACGAGGAATTTTTAACGGTAAAGGTTAGCGATGTTTAAACGAAACAAATAACAAAAGTAAAAAGGGGTTTGTTTAATCATGACACTATCAAAAAATCAAAAGAAAAATCTCAAATTGAAAGCAATAATCAAATCTGAAAAATCAATGGAAAAATACCTTAGTTTCGGGTCATTGATGTTATCATGCTATTATGGATCCTCGACAGAAAATTGGAATCATTAACAAACATTCATTGGATAAATTTATCTTATGGGTAATGACTAGAAACATGCATTCTAGCATTCTTATTAAACAATAGCCTAGATACGATCATAGGCGTAATTGAATAATAGCATTAAGAATCAAGAACCAATGAGCAAGCGAAATACATGTACGACATGCAATCCAACAAACGAATATTTTCTTAGAATTTCCGACTCTAACGTAGAGAGGTTAATCTTAATTGCTACTTATGATTACCAGAATTGAACGTCATATCCCGTTAACCTAGCGATCGAACCAATTATCTCTAGTTGCGCACCTAGAAACCAATGAATTCAATTGGGAAGAACGGATCTGAAGATATCCAATGTTCATTAACAACATAAAAAGTATCCGAAACATCTCACCATGATATCATGTAACATGGATTCCCTTAACCAAGATAAGAAAATTAGTTACTCATAATTGAATTGAAGTAAAAAAGAATAACAAAGAAATATGTCTCTATCCTTGGTCTTTTTATGAAAGATACAAAAATCCTAATTGAAAATCTGCAGAAAACGTAAAGAGTAGAACAAGAAAAAAGTGCAGAAATGCAAATCCTATTCTAAACCTAAGCTAGCTTTTTTTTCGTCAATCACCAACTCTCCCCCTTTTATGCTTATCTCTTCGTTATCTTCTCTTAATTATGTCCATATTAGGTGTTCTTCTAATTTTGGTAAGTAACTTCTTGGAAAGATGGCAAGAGAATCTTTAAAGATTGTGTTTTGTTTAATATTGACTTCTTGAAATTTATCTGTAGATTCCAGATTCCGTCCTTAGACGTGCCCACGTTTAGTCACTGAATTTATGTCAAATTGGGGATTTCGGATTTCTTTCCTTCTTTTGCATCTTTTTGATCCTATTTTATCCCTAAGGTGTTGAAAATCATCTGTAAACAATTATAAAACAATTCCATTAATTTCGGATAATAATTTCCACACCTTAACAATAATTACGTCCAAAATAAGTGCAGTTTAATGACTTAACAAATTCCCCCACACCGATCCTTTGCTCGCCCTCGGGCAAACATGTCAAACCACTACACTCAGTCAATTCATCCTTCATAAGATCAAGTGCACATAATCCATTAACTTGGACTAGTAAGATTCAATTTACAACATATATCTTAATTGTTTTTCACCAATGCAAATAAACGCAGTCAAAATAAGACATCTTTGTTCAAAAGCAAACATGAAATCAAAATGAATTCTTTTCATGGATTTTGCTCTTACACTCAAGTGTTTGAGGATAAAGTGTTTCTCTCAGATCTCACTCTAACATGTTGCACTACCATAGGCTTGCAATTTCACCAAGTATCATTCATTTAGATCACATGAGCTAATAGATCATAAGGACTTTATTCAAGGTTGTAATGGGCTAGGTTCACAGGTGAGGTAAAAACATGACAAGGTTTCATCACAAGCATTCTTAAAGCATCAAGTAAAAAGGGACACGCAAATTAAAATTCTGAGATAAATATGAATAAAAAGTACTACAACTACTCGTTCTAACTCAAGCTACCATGCTTTATTCTTTCTTCCTTTATTCTTTTTTTTGTTTTTCCTTTCCCTTTTCCTTTCTTTTTCCCTTTTTTTTCGAATACGCTAAGAACAAGGGGAAACAATAAAAATAAGAGAAACTAACAGCACATGAGTAGATGTACCTATAAAAATATCTCATAGCACAATATATAACAAAAGTCTCAAATTACTCAATGCTTTATTCAACTTGTGAAAGGGAAAGGCTAATGGGGTTTTTGGGTTTTAAAATGGGGTGATTGATTGAAGAAACAATGGTAAAGGCTCAAAAATGTTTTCAAAGGGAAAATAATTTGGTGGGTCAATTTGAAGCTAAGGGTGTAAAAACAAAGAAGGCCTTACTCACTTCTATATCCCATGTGATTAAATAAATTCAAACCGGTTCCATGCAAGTTCTGAAGGTAACATAAATGGAGGAGCATTACACAATTCAAAGAATTAGCATGACATAAAGATGATGTCATCTAGGCTCAAGTTCGCTCATAGGTTTAAATTTAAGAATCCACCTTAATTTCATAATTTACCTCATCACTCAAATGTCAAAATTTTGACCAAGCTTATAAGATCAATCAGTGCAATCAATCAACATGCTTCACCTTAAAACTTACTTTGCCAAAATTAATTTCATGCATGTTCTCAATCTCATCCAAACTACTATGACAAAGCTTCATGGCTTAATATGCACAACCACAAGCAAAAATCAAGAAAAAACATACAAAAACCAAAAATTTTCACACACCCAAAATTCCAATTCTTTCCCCCACACCTAGACCAACATTATCCTCAATGTTAAAGAAGCATAAAAATAAAGGAAAAAGTTAAAGAGAGCTTCTCTATTAGCGAAGTGCCGAATCAAAGTGTTGGCGGATGTGGCAGTAGGTGATTCGGTCGTGTGTGAAGGTGATTGTGGTAGAGAAACATTAGCAGCAAAATGGATGGGCATGGGTAGCCTTCGGGAGTCACTTTTCTTCCTGGGCATTGTTCCAATTCGTGGAAGGGAACCTGCAAAAATATAGAGATGGACGCAGCACCAAAAACACAAAAGAGGGTTGAATGGGTGAGTGGGTAATGACAGATGAGATGCGTGAAGTTTTAGTGGCTAGGTGAAATTGATGGATTAAGGTGAATGTGGGTGAAGCATCGGCAGCTCGAGAGTTAAAATTAGAAAAGGAATTTGGGTAAAACAAAGAAGTAAAATAAAGAGGGAAAACAGGGGAGGGCGGTAAACCTAAAATTTTCGTTTTTTTTTTAATTTTTAATTTTTAAAAACCAAGATGAAAATTAAAATTGCAGAATAAAAATATTAAATTAAATTCCTAACTAAACTGAATTAAATATAAAATGAAAATAAAAGAAAATTGCTAAAAACATAAAAGAAAGGATACGAATGGGGTGCCTCCCATTAAGCGCTTATCAAAGGTCATAAGCTTGGCCCTTGGCATATGTACATCATCCATTATCGAATGGATGCTTGAGTCCAACAGGAAGCATGTTTAAACTCCGTGATAAACCTAGAATAACTTCCTGTGAATGCGGTTCCTTCTCAGCACGATGCTCCATGACTTCGAAAGAGTGGAACTTTATCGCTTCACCATCATATTCTAATGTCCACTCGTCTTTTCGAGAATTGCCCTTCTCACACCAGGATGGTCTCTATAAAAGTAACACCAATGTTTGTGGAGACTCAACATCCTGCTTGCCACCTTCGGTCTTCAGTTTGCTCGCCCACGACTCTCCTAAAAACTGTACTCCTTGTGGCTTTTCCTGTTTTTCTTCTTCTTGTACCTGTAAATAACTAGGAAAAGGAAATGAAATTTGGTTAGTGATAACTTGAACTGCATCACTTACCGTGGGAGGTTGCACATCCTCCGTCTTTTCTCGAACTATAATCTCTTCCTCTTCTAACTTTGCTTGTTCTTCCATCTTTTCCTTGAAAAATCGACTTGGAAAAGAAGGCGGAAGCACCATATGTTGCAGCTTGTTTTGCGTCAATTTTGGTTGTGAAGGTGCCCTTTGCGTGATTTCTTCTTCCACCTCTCTTCTGGAATTTTTTAGAAGTGGTTCCTACAATTCCTTACCCCTCTGCAATATGATAGCCGTCGCACTTTGTCTAGAATTAACCTCTGGTTGCGCTGGAAAATTACCAGAACTTCGTGCTCCCATTCGGTTGACGGCAGCTACAATTTGGCTTAATTGGTTCTCAAAATTCTTATATTGATTCTCCAAATTCCTTTGTTGATTTTCCAAATTGTGGATACTTGCTTCAGTGTTCCACTTAAACATCAAAGTGTTAGTGGTCAAAGTTTGTAACATAATTTCCAAAGAAGACTTACCTTCAGCATTTGATGTCATATTCAAATTTTGTCGAGGCACGTACGATTGTCGAAACTACTGGAATTGCAGAGTGCTCATCTCCAAACTCATTATGATCTCCTCCAAAGACATCTCATTAGCTTGTGGTGGCGATGGTAGAGGTGAAGGTGGAGGTGGAGGTTCGAAGTAGGACTGCTCTTCATAATAGCTCGGTGGATAAGTGAATCTGTACTTTGTATCTTGCAAAAAGGAACATGTACAAAAAGAATAACCCAAAAATGAGCAAACTTCACATACCTTAGCTTGTTGGTCATCTCTCGGTACTTGCACGGCTAAGGGTGTGAAATCTGCCACTTGATGGTCAAACCTAGAAGTCCCAATAGATGAAAACTCATTATCATAATAAGGACAATATGAATAATCAGAATTAAAAGCATACAGATAGTGAGCCATGCCGTTAAAAGATCGAAAAATCAAAAAGAGCTGTGAAACTAAAACAAACAAAAGACAAGGTAACCAAGAGTAACGAAACCAAAAACAAAAACAAAAACATCACTAACAAAAACCATTAAGAAATTCCCCGACAATGGCATCAAAATTTGGTGATGCTGTCACCTGCAACCAAATATAAAAGAAATCACTTCTGTTAAAACAAATTAATGTAGTAAAGGTAAGCGGTTATTGTTCCCACGAGAAATTTTTAACAGTAAAGGTTAGCGATGTTTAAACGAAACAAATAACAAAAGTAAAAAGGGGGGTTTGTTTAATCACGACACTATCAGAAAATCAAAGGAAAAATCTCAAATTGAAAGCAATAATTAAATCTGAAAAATCAATGGAAAAATACCTTAGTTTCGAGTCATCGATGTTATCATGATATTATGGATCCTTGACAGAAAATTGGAATCATTAACAAACATTCATTGGAAAAATTTCTCTTATGGGCAATGACTAGAAACATGTATTCTAGCATTCTTATTAAACAATAGCCTAGATACGATCATAGGCGTAATTGAATAATATCATTAAGAATCAAGAACCAATGAGCAAGCGAAATATATGTACGACATGCAATCCAACAAGCGAATTTCTTCTTAGAATTTCCGACTCTAACGTAGAGAGGTTAATCCTAATTACTACTTATGATTACCGGAATTGAACGTTATATCTCGTTAACCTAGCGATCGAACCAATTAATCTCTAGTTGCGCACCTAGAAACCAACGAATTCAATTGGGAATAATAGATCTGAAGATATCCAATGTTCATTAACAACATAAAAAGTATCCGAAACATCTCACCATGATATCATGTAAGATGGATTCCCTTAACCAAGATAAGAAAATTAGTTACCCATAATTGAATTGAAAACAAAGAGAATAACAAAGCAATATATCTCCATCCCTGGTCTTTTTATGAAAGATACAAAAATCCTAATTGAAAATCTGCAGAAAATGTAAAGAGTAGAACAAGAAAAAAGTGTAGAAACGTAAATCCTATTCTAAACCTAAGCTAGCTTTTTTTTCGTCAATCACCAACTCTCCCCCTTTTATGCTTATCTCTTCGTTATCTTCTCTTGATTCTGTCCATATTAGGTGTTCTTCTAATTTTGGTAGGTAACTTCTTGGAAAGATGGCAAGAGAATCTTTAAAGATTGTGTTTTGTTTAAGATTGACTTCTTGAAATTTATCCACAGATTCCAGATTCTGTCCTTAGGCATGCCCACGCTTAGTCACTGAATTTCTGTCAAATTGGGGATTTCGGATTTCTTTCCTTCTTTTGCATCGTTTTGATCCTATTTCGTCCCTAAGGTGTTGAAAACCATCTGTAAACAATTATAAAACAATTCTATTAATTTCCGATAATAATTTCGCAATTTAATGACTTAACATATATCAATGGGACTTTCAATCCCAAAGAATATAAATATCCTATGCATGAAAAAGAAACGTTGGCTTGTCTCAAAACATTAAGAAAGTGGCGTATATATCTATTGCTTGTAACATTTACTATTCAAACAGATTCTAAATATTTATGTGGTTTGCTCAGGTATAACATTCAAGCCAATTATAATCAAGGAAGATTAATACGTTGACAGCTTGAACTTAATCAATATCAATTTGAAATTAGTTATATCAAATCCTCTAATAATTTTCTTGCAGATATATTAACAAGAGAATGGAAGCAGTTATCACTAATTTAGGAGAAGCACTAGCTCAAAAAGTAGTAGATTTAATCAATCAGCAACAAATTATTAGAGCTATTACAAGAGATATAAACCAATTGAAGACCACTATTCAAGTTTTGAAACAAAACACCAAAGAACCTAGGACCCAAATTGAAATCAATCCAACCACCTCAGTTACTACTCTACACCTATCACTCCTCAACAAATAACTTAAACACAACCAGTTCCACCTTCCTCCCAAAAGCGAGTTGATGAAACTGAATCAAAGACTTATGTAATTTACAATGGTCCTATGGCAGGATTGTATGATGCATGGCATAAGGCAGCTATACATATCACTGGACATTAAGGTATTTTACACAAAAGCTTTACGACCAAAAAGGAAGCTAAAAAGGCTTTTGCTGAATATAAACAACAAAATCCAAAATTATGTCCTCAATATGCTCAGGTATTAAAAGCACCTGCTCCTTCTACGTCTAGAATGCAAGTATTAAATAAACCCACCAATTTAGATCGGATTCATGCTATTCCAACCAAGGCTATTCAAATAGAAACAAGAAAATTGACTTCAGAAATGTTTGTTGAATGTTTCCAAAATATCAATGCTTGGATTGAAGCCCATAAAATCTTCCATTATTACCCATAAAATAGAGGCAGATTTGGACCCAAGGCTATTGTCCTACCTAAAGCAGACCCATTGACTACTTATCTATTATTTCAAAGTGAATTGATTGACACCCTCTATGTAATCAACACTCAGATTCTTTCTGAGTTTCCTCTTGGATTTACACAAGCAGTGAAAAATTACAAGGATAGATTTGCCAAAAATCGACAAATTTAGATTAAGATTTGGAGCAGTTACCCTATCTTCAAAGCACAAGATACAATCAAAGATACAGACATTATGCTATCTCGTATAGCATTCATCACTATTAGAATCAGCAATGGAACCTATCCTCATATTGATACACCTCCTAATCATCCAGTTGATTGGGAACTCATTAATCAATTTAATCTCAATTGTTTGGAAGGAGTATATATGCAGGCAGTCGCATCGATGCAGAATCCATGATTCGAATCAATTACAAGGGATTCAATTTGTTGATGATCTCTCCATAAAAACAGGCCATACAGCCAGAAGCGTTACAATTAGTTAAACAATTTATGGGCCCATTCCACAACATTGAAGGAATCTTTGCAGAGCTATATAACACATGGAAAAATGCAATTTGTCACCAAATGCAAGGTCATAAAGAACATCCTTATAGACTCTGTCCATCCACCACTCAGACAGAAGATCACGAGATAGATTCTCTTAATGCTATTATTGAGGAATAAAGCTAAAGAATCTGCTTTTTATTGACAATGACTCAATGTAGACCTTTGATGGTCAGTAAAGCAGAGGAATCTGCTTTTCGTTTGTCATTTTCTGTACATTATTAGCTTTATTTTTTACTTTAGCTTTTACTTTATTTCTTGTCTAAACTTTTGTCGGTCATTTTATTTGGCATTTTCTTTCCTTCGTTTCCTATATAATGTAAGTCTTAGAGCCTTAGAGCTCACGAAGAAATAAACTCTTTCTTTAGTCTACTCTCTTTCTTTCCAAATTGCGAAGAGCCTGGATTTTGGCAGTAAAGCATCAATGGAAGCGAAACAGGTATGACTTTAAGATTGTTTTATTTTAGTCACCAATTGATGCATATTTAATTCTTTCTTGACAATATAATAACATCTAACCACCTTAATAATCTAATCTTTTCTATTTATATTTCAGCCATGAATTCCAGTTATTTTGAAAGAAAACAACATGTAAAAACTACTATTAAAGAGACCTATGAAAGAGAAGCACGACTAGATGCTATGATTGAACAATATAATACATATAATCAACAAACTCAAAACAGTATTGATGTAAAAGTCTACAGAGGCATGTATGAAACAAATCGACTACTAAAAATGGCTTTAGAATTGAAGAATGCGGTATACGACACTAGACGATTTTATGAAAATTGTATTAAGAAGCTTATTGATTAAGTTTTCTTGTATTACTCTTTGTAATCTTA
>JANTNU010000233.1:22000362-22010444 GCA_024752395.1 Erythroxylum havanense | reverse complement strand
ACCTAGTTGCTTTCTCTGATCTGTGTTAACCTCACCTTCACCAAAAGACTTACTTGAGCGTCGGAGAGGCAAATCGGAACCTCACCCCCGACGTGCCTTCCTTTGTTTTGCAGGAGACTCTTTCGTCGAAATCACTTCAACGGACATCGGAGTCATGGATCAGAATGGCAACAACCAGTTCAGCCAGAATCCGGTAGAACCAAAAGTCAATTTTGGTTTATGTTGTAAAGATTATTTTTTTACATGTGATATCAAAGCATATGTTTTGAATAAACAATTTATTCATCTATCTTACTATGATTGTTTGATAATGATCATAAAACATTATGATGTTTGAAGAGTTTTGTGATTATTCATTGCTAATGATTTCTATTTAAAAAATAAAGAATGAGTATCTTGATATTATTACTACCATAATTTTATGCATTAATTGTTCTCATAGAGTTCTTGCTAAGAATTGAACTCAAGTCTCCCAGGTGAATGTTAGGTATCCTAACCCCCAAACAACAATAGGTTATCAATGAAAATTTCACTATAATTATTATCAGTATTCAAAGTTCATGTTTATATACTTATTCTAGTTTTTTTATTTTCCTAGTTTTAGAATTTAAATGAGAATTTTATTTTATTTTGATGCTATATATTGTATTAATTTTATTACTGATTTCATATTAGCTTTATGCATATTATTACTGGAATTTTCATATTATTAATGGAATTTAAAATTATGTGTTGTGTTAAATTTATACATGACATCATATAAGGATAATTTGTTAGTCACCAAAGTGACCAAATTAATTAAATAAAATTTTGTCATGTATAAATAATCATTTATTCATAAAATATTAATGCCTATTATTGAATTAATTATATGGATAAATGATGTTTATTAGTTGATAGAATTTTCAAATTTATCCAAAGGTAAATTAATACTCTATGACTAATAAACATAATAGAGGAAAAATCAATATTCGATTGTCAAATATGATAAATATATAAAGATATTAATTGTATTTGAAGACTTTTTGTTTGATTATCTGATCAAGTTCATATGGAATTAAAATTATGATAATATATTTTGGGTTAATTACAAAAAATCTCAAACTTTACTTAATTTTGCAATTATAGCTCGAACTCAAAAAAGTGCAAATTAAATACTCAAACTTTCAATTTTTTTCAATTCTAGCCCAATGTTAATATTTTCATTAATGTTGCTGACGTAGCTTGCCACATAAGGTAGAAATCCTAAACACTTATACACGTTAAACTTAATTAAGTTTAACTAAACTACATCGTTTTGATATTGAAATCCTTAAATCAAACTCACTACCTAAATTGTTGTAATTGAAAACCCTAAATCAATTCATTCTTGAACAAAAAGAAAGAGTGCCTTAGATGAAAATTTGGGATTTCATTCATATTGTTAGAAATTGTGTTGTATGGATAAATATTGTTAGAATGACAGAGTGTTGTTGTCTCACACCGGCATGACAGAGTGTCGTCATCTCACAACAACATGACAGAGTTTGATTTAAGAATTTCAATCCCAAAACGACATAGTTTAGCTAAACTTAATTAAGTTTGATGTGTATAAGTGTTTAAAAATTTTGTCTTATGTGGTAAGCTAAGTCAGCAAATTTAACGAAAATATTAACGTTAGGTTAAAATTGAAAAAAATTTAAAAGTTTGAATATTTAATTGTCACTTGTTTAAGTTCGAGCTATAATTGCATATTTGAGTAAAGTTTGCGATTTTTTTGCAATTAACCCATATATTATTAAGTTTGCCAAAAGGAAAATTGTAGTATATTCTAAATGTTTATAATTATTTGAATCCAATAATTTATGTAGCATTTCTGTATTTACAAATATTTCTCTTTATGGACATGCTTCTTCTATTACCATATTTTATATTTTGCAATTATTTCTCTTTATTAACATGCTTCTTTTATTACCGTGTTTAATAGTTTGAACTTCTCTGAATGGTGTAAATAAATGAATTTCCATTTAGGAGCTCTGGATCTTGATTTAGCATTATTAGAAGAAAAACCTAAAGTTATTACAGATATGAGTAGTGAGGTTGAGAAAACAAACTATAAAGCATGGAAAAGGTCTAATAGATGATGTCTTAATTTCATGCGAGTGACTATTGTCAACAACATTAAGACTATTATTCCACAAATTTAAAGTGCTAAAGAATACCTTAAATTTATGTAAAAACATTTTCGTTCTGCAGATAAGTCTCTCATTGCTACAATAATGGCTAAACTTATGAATGTGAACTTTGATAGGTTGGAGAGCATGCAATAAGATGTCCTAGATATGACAAATATTGAGGAAAAATTAAAGACCCTAGGTATGATAGTTGATGACTCCTTCTTAGTATAATTCATTATGGAGTCATTACCTCTTAAATATGGACCTTTGCAAATTAATTGCAATACTACAAACAACAAGTGGAATGTTAATAAATTATCCAATATGTTCATTCAGGAGGAAAAAAGGCTAAAAATCAAGGATTTTATTCAATTAATCTTATGGTTAAGAAGCTAGCAAGATTCACAAGCCAATAGATAAGAAATTTAAAAATAAAGCACATGTTAAATCAACATAGATTACTACTAAGAAATTTAAAAAGAAAGCACATGTTAAATCAACACAGATTACCACTAACATTAATAAAAAGGAACAAAAGACAGATGAGTGTCATTTCTATAAAAAGGAGGGACATTATCATAAAAATTGTTTGAAACGTAAGGCTTAGTTTGAAAAGAAAGGTATATATAACCTTTTGTATGTTTCGAACTAAACTTAACTAAAGTTCCTTCTATTGATTATACCATTGAAATTACGTGTAGCATAATGAATAATAATTAAGCTTACTTGTGACATAAATGTTTGAGTCATATATCCAAAGAAAGATTGGAAAGATTGGTAAACAATATAATTCTTTAATTTAAATTTTATTGATCTTGATGTATGTGTGGATTATGTTAAGGGAAAACAAACTAAACATAGAAAAAAAGGAGCCACAAAAAGTACTCATCTTCTTGAAATTATACACATCGATATATGTATACCTTTTAACACTCCATTTTTTAATGGATAAAAGTATTTTATCACTTTTACTAGATGATTTTTTACATTGTGAATATGGTTATTTGTTTAATGAAAAAATATCAAGCTATAGATTTCCTTGAGGTTTTTGTAAATGAGGTTAAAGGCAATTAGATAAAAAAAGTGAAAAATGTAAGATCTATTTTAAATGGCAATATTATCAAAAATATAATAATTTAGGACAATATATAGGTTCATTTGTAAAGTTTCTCGAGAAACATGACATATGTGCACAATATACTATGTCAGACACACCTCAACAAAATAGAAAGTTAGAAAGGTAGATATGGTTAGAAGTATGATGAGTAATTCTTCAGTACCCAAAACCTTGTGGATGCATGTACTTAAAACTACAATGCATTTATTGAATAGGATTCCTAGAAAGACAGTACCAAAAATTGCTTTTGAGTTATGGACTGGAATGAAACCTAGTTTGAGGCACTTGTATGTTTGGGATTGTCTAACAGAAGCACATGCTTATAATCCACTGGAAAAGAAATTAAATTCTTGAACAATCAGTCATTACTTTATTAGTTACCAAAAAAAATCTAAAGGGATAAGTTTTATTTTCCTAACCATAGTCCAAGAATTGTTGAAACAGTTAATGTCAAGTTTATTGAAATTAGTGGGAATGTTGAAAAATATGATGTGGATATTAGTGAAATAAGGATTGATGTTCCATTACTCATAAATGTCCCAATTTCCACATCTATACTAAATGTCGATCTAGTATTGTAAGAACAAAATAATTTTGGATAAGATTTGGATGAAATAGCACCTTATGAAGAAACTAACTTACAACCAATTAATTTAAAAAAACTTGTAAGAGGAAGGAGATCAGTTATTCCTGATGACTATGTGATTTATCTGCAAGAATTATAATTTGATTATGGCATTAATAATGATCCTAATTCATTTTCATAAGCCATAGAAAGTGATAAGTCTAATCAATGGATTGATGCTATAAAAGATGAGTTAAATTCAATGGCACAAAATAATGTCTAGGACTTCTTTGATTTGCTAGATGGATCTAAGTGAATCATATGCAAATTGGTCTTTCATACCAAACGTGACTCAAATGGAAATATTAAACAGTATTAAGCCTGGCTTGTTGCCAAAGGTTATACTTAAAAGGATAGCTTTGATTATGAATAGACTTTTTCACCTGCCTCAAAGAAAGACTCATTAAGAATAAACATGGCATTAATGGATCAGTTTGATTTAGAGTTACATGAAATGGATGTGAAAACAACCTTTTTGAATGATAATCTTGAGGAGGAAATTTATATGGATGAACTTGAAGGTTTTTTTGTAGAAGAAGAGGGTCATATGGTGTGTAAACTTAAGAAATCAATATATGAACTTAAATAAGCTTTCCAACAATAGTATATTAAGTTTAATGATAGTATAATATATTTTGGTTTTGAAGAAAATATTGTCGATTGTTGTATCTACCCAAAGATCAATGAGAGTAAGTTTATATTTCTAGTTCTATATGTTGATAATATTATGGTTGCCGCTAATGATTTGGACATATTGTATAAGATTAAATATTTTCTCTCTAATAATTTTGAAATAAAAGATATAGGAGAGTCATCTTATGTAATAGTAACTTCAATATTTCAAAATAGATCACAAAGACTAGTAGGGTTGTCTCAAAAAGACTATATTGTGAGATTTAATATGAACGAATGTTCAACAGGGATTGTCTCAATGTAAAAAGGGGATAAATTTAGTCTTATGTAATATCCAAAGAATGATGCGGAATATACATAAATGGAATTTTTTCCATATGCTTCAATTATTGGCAGTTTGATGTATTTGCAGATATGCATGAGGCTTGATATCAACTTTACGATTGGAATGCTAGGTAAATATTAAAGTAATCCTAATATAGACTACTGGAAAGCTACAAAGAAAATCTTAAGGTTTCTTTAAAGAACAAAGGACTATATGCTCATGTATAGAAGACCAAATCCATTAAAGGTAATTGGATATTCAGATACAAATTTTGTTGGATGCATTGACAATAAAAAATACAAATTTGGCCATTTGTTTCTAATAGCAGAAGGAACAATTTCATGAAAAAAGTGCTAAACAATTTGTCATTGCATTATTCACTATGGAAGCAGAATTTGTAGCTTCTTTTGAAGCCACAATTTATGCCTTATGGTTGCAAAACTTTATTTTAAGGCTTAGAATTGTCAATACCGTTACTAAGCCGTTGAAAATTTATTGTGGCAATTTTACATCAATTTTCTTCTCCAAGAATAACAAGTATTCTAGAGGTGCTAAACATATAGAGAGGAAGTTTATAAACAAAGAGTGTGTATTAAACACATTAAGACAAATCTTATGTTTACAGATCCCTTAACTAAAGCCCTTCCACCAAAGATATTTAAGTAGCATGTTCAAGGAATGAGCCTTGTTTATATTGTTGATTGTTTTTTAATGACTTTTTGACACCCTTGAGCTCAGTAAAGTTTCTAATTGACAATTTCTTATTTATTATGAATGTACAAATGTAACTGTTTTTAAATAAGAAATAAAATTGTCTATAAGAAATTAATATGGACCTTTATAATATTTATATATCAATTATGCTACCTGACTTGATAAATTACTAGTGTTATGGTATATGGAATGAAGTATGCAACATTGAAGTGTATGATTGTGATGACCCGCATTTTGTGATTTATTGTGTTGAAGTAAATTATAAAGACATTAAGAGATTTATTTGTGCATGTTTAATGTTTACACTATTAAAGAAAGTCTAAAGTATCAGGCCAAGTGAGAGAATATATAAGAATGTGACCCGATTAGTGGCCATATTCTAAATATATTAATAATGATATTAATATAGTTAAAGAGTCCTACTTGGTCCATAATTCCTAATTAAGAATAGAATGAATCTCAACTGTTTATTTTGGTCACTTGATGGACATAGCATATTAAATATTATAGATATATAAATTGATCATCTCTCTACTAATTAAGGTTATAGATAGTTTTTCATTAAGTTTTTATAGCCGCTAGCGAGTTGAGAAATAGAAACTAATTTTACTAAGAGCACCGTGAATTTTCTTAATCTCTTTACGATAATGACATCTTTTGCATTAGGTACATAATATTAATCTCTTATAATTTATAATAATTGTTTATTCAATATCTTAATGTTATGAATGTTAATTTTAATTTATGTTATAAAAATTATATTTTTACTAACTATACTAGTTCCATCCATGTCCTCTCTGAACAAATGGTTAATGAACTTAAAGCCTGCAAATTAAGCATTAAAGAAATCCAACTATACAGCACCAAAACACATAAGGAACGACATCTGGCATATAATATTAATTTAAAGGGAACATGACGCTTTCACATGTTCCCTCGTTGAGTTATATATGATCCTTAAGGAAAATTATAACTATATAGATTGGTGGATTGACCCCATTAGTTTCAAATATGGAGTCGGTCACCTTGATATTCCTTTGTGGAAAGAAAACACTCCTCTTCTATCCTTGATTTACCATTGTAAGTGGTGTGATTGGGTTTGGGAATCTTCAACACTGCCTTCAATGAATGTGAATGTGTCAACAACAGTAATATTCTTTGTCAACTCAATAAGGATAACTTCCTAGTCCACCAATGCATTTCTAAGGGGCAGGGTTAAATTGCTTTTCCAAAATAATCTTGGACTAATGTTCCAATACTGCGTGGTTTTTGTTAAAATAAGGTTTTATGTCCCCTCTTGTAGACCTAAAACTCCAATTGTTTATGAGTTCCTAGGGGAGAGATTAAATATTTATTGATAGGCCGAATTTGGTGTCTAGAGCGAAACAACGTTATGAATGGCTCATATGTCTCGAAAGTGGCAAGCCAATTGAAGTTGGTTATGATGTCCTAGGAATTGGGATGCAATTGGCTAGGGAAGGAACTTGTATCCTTTTTTTTTTATTACAAGAGGAAAACAAAACTACAACACTAGGTTAAATCCCTGGGGTACATGACGGCCTACACATCTCGGTGGATGATCTCCTGAACTCCAAAGGGGGGCTCGTGTAAGATAGCAAGGCCCAGGCTGCACACCCCAGCGAGTCGAGCAAGGCTGTCCGCACACTGGTTGCCTTCCCTGAACACGTGCTGCATCCGAACTGTCCACTCCCTATGCAAGAGCTTCTGGATACCTGTCACCAAAACCGAAAGCTCAATCAAAACCACGAACGGAGTAGAAAGAAGATTGATAACCTCAAGGGAGTCTACTTCTATCACCACTTGGCGATAGCTCAGGTCCCAGGCTAGTTGAAGACTTGAGAGCACCCCCCACATCTCCGCAGCTAGCGGCGAACCCGTATCGAGATTTTGCAGGAACCCGCCTCGCCATTCCCCATTGCAATCCCGAATCAAACCCCTAACGGAAATCCGTCTGGATGTGGGGTTCGTAGCACCATCAGAATTGACTTTCACCCAACCCGCCTCCGGCTTCTACCACCTGACGAAAGAACCCACGGGGAGGCCCTAAACGGGAAGCACACACTTCTCCATCATCTGGGCTCAGGCAATCCACCTTGCATAGTCCATAATAGCACAGTGCCCCTCACCTGGCCAAACAAAAGTCGGCTCGAAAAGGCTGTTGTTTCGCCATTGCCAGAGGAACCAACAAGCGACCCCAAAGACCGCGGCCCACGCTTCCTGCTGAACCAGATCCTACTTCGTGAGGTTACACAACAACCAAATGTCCACCTCCTGGTGGAAAAAGGACCTATCCATCACCTCCTGAGGAAAATGCCGCCAGAGAGCCTGAACCCGAGGGCAGTCTCGGACCACATGGATAACAGTCTCTTCCTGCCCACAGAAAAGGTAGCTACTGTCGGTAGCCATATGCCAAGACACACGCTGGTGGTTGGTCAGTAGTCTGCATTTGGCAACAAGCCAAATAAACAATCGAATGCGTTGCGGACCCTTCCATTTTTAGATGATCTCCCATAATCTATGTCCGTTGTCTGAGGATAGGTCCTCGATAACCTCATAAGCGGAAGCCACCGTGAACCTACCTTGAGGGGAAGGTCCCCACAGGAGGCTATCTTCCCCCTGACTCCCTTCAAAAGGGCCAATGTTCGCAATCGCCAAGCAAACTGTGGATGGGAGGTACTGTTAGAATTCAGACCAAAGCCAACCGCCATCTTCGATACGGAGTTCCGCTATGGTAGCCAATCGAATGTGAACCAGGATAGGGGAGGAGGCCATTTGAATAAGGGAGCCCCAACCATCCAGCCAAGGATCCAGCCAAAAGAATGCCCTTCGCCCATTCCCCAAAGACCAAGTGAGTCCTTTTCGGACCCATTACCAGGAGGCCGAAATCCCTTTCTAAACGGACGACGGCCCGGGCCGGGATAGGGTGAGGGGAAGATGAGTGGTATCAAAGTGATATTTAGCCCGAAGGACCTGAACCCAGAGAGCCGTAGGGTTCGTGAGCAGGCCTCAACCCAATTTCGCCAGATGCACGCCGTTCATAGCTCGTATGCGTTTGATGCCCAGGCCACCGGCTGCTTTAGAAAGTACGTCCTTTTCAACTCACACGGTTATGTTACAGGATGTTATATTTAATGGATGAACTTTCCTGGTATTTGTCCGAGGCTAGATATTTAAGGCCATTTTACCACATTCCCTTCCCTCCTCAGGTCTACCTACATTATTGGAAGAAGTTCTAGACCTGGTCAAGAGGACTCTGAGCTACTTACTACTAGAACGAGACATGAGTGAACGTATATTGGGAGATAAATTGCAAGGGAAGCTACAAAAGGAAGGAGCACACGCAGACTACAAACTGATAAGTGGCTCCGTTAACTCGCTTATAAGTCACAGCCCACAGGTACGTCTCATATTAGAGTCTAGTGTACAGAATAAGTCATTTCCAACTTATATACTATATATATATATATAGTATGAAATCAAAGCAAAATTAGTAGCATGTGTTGTATTGTCGAGAACATTAATCTCTATTAAGACTTGGCGTGGCAAATGATGTCCACTAGCTTATTCCATCTTTTGCTAAACTTTAAAATGACATCAGATTCTCTGTACCTAATACTTTATTCCAATACTTTATTTTAACTCAATTTTGTGCAAAAAAATGACATCATTATATGTTTATTTATACTCAAAGTAACGTCATTTTTAGCATGGAATAGCATTTTTAGTATGGAATAGGATTGAAGCAGGATATTGTTACAAACATCTTGTATCAAGCCCAATGTCTAACCCACAATTTTGGTCAAGGACATGTCATTCTCTCTCACTCATGTTAAGATTTACCTATGGTTTGACTCGCCTCATAATGCACAAGTATAAAACACTTATCAAACTAGAATCATCTTGCATCTCCGAATCCCTATTATTCATTTGTTACTAAAATCTCCAACGTAATTACACGTTAACATATTGAATTCTCTAAATTGGATTTGTTGCATAAGCTGCTCAGGATGTTGCGCAACGCTAACTTGATGGGCCTGAAGTTGATAAGGCATCAAGTATTCTTTTTGTATCACTATATATATACGACGTACGAATTGACTAATTTTACATTTGAAAATGACTAAAACGCCTTTGAGAAAAGGATTGAATGTCAGTCGAGTTCCGAACAATGTTATGAATACCGTACCGGACTCGGTACCGGATTGAGCTCTGAAACGGAACTGTACCGGTACCGGTCAGTACCGGGTACCGTTTCGGGATATTTTTTAAATTTATAAAATAGTCCCTAAATTTTTTAAATTTATAAAATAGCCCCTAAATTTTTTAAATTTTCGGGTACTCTTTATCTTCCACATTTACTCCTGATTTTCCCCGTCTTCAACTCTTCATTCACAGTTTTCAACAACACCGCCTAATCATCATTGCTTATCCACTGAACTCTGAAACTGTCGGTGGTTTCAATTTATTACTTCTTCTTTAAGTCAAAACAAC
>JANTNU010000233.1:21944809-21961533 GCA_024752395.1 Erythroxylum havanense | reverse complement strand
TTATTACTTTGTTGTGACCGAGTGCCTAAACTGTCCCTTGTAGGGCTCATTAATAACTGTCCCTTGTAGGGCTCATTGATAACTGTCCCTTGTAGGGCTCATTAATAACTATCCCTTATCCATTGGTGGATACAGGGCTCATTAAACACATCACAGTTATATCATATGTTCCCATTCAGAAGTACCGCACAAATATAAGGCATTATGCCTTTCACTCATTCAATAAGATTTAGTCAGATGCATATTGAATGCATATGTGACACATTTCCAATTGTTCGTTGTTGGGATCGAGCGCCTAAAACTGTCCCAATCCGAGTGCATTAATCGGTGAGCTTGTGACTCTGAATCAGTGTGGGCTCAAGGCCCAATACGTTGAGCTTTTAGCTCTCAGTGGCTACTCCGGTCCCAACTGTCATTTACTGATCATGCATTTACGCATGGAATGCATATGTCCCAACTTAACAATAATTGCATCACAATTAAATCACATGTCCGAATTAGGCAGTATTGTATCACACTCAATTCATGTATCACCATTTATCACATCAGAGACAAGTAAGTCACAGATTCACAAACAGATGACACTGTTATGTCAGAATCTCCCAATATACCGAACCTTCCATCCGAAATTCATAATCAAAACACAATTCCCTCTATTATTTGCCATAGAACTATAAACAGAACAAATAATAATTGAAGGACCGTCTAGGTCACTTACCTTTGCTCTCGAAGCTATTTTCTGGAAGCTTCGGCAATGTCTATGGGGTGACGTTCTAAATGCGCCACTAAATCAATCAAAATATTCACATATTACCCCTTGTCCAATTAGAAACATATATAATGCACATGTAACAATTTAAAACGTGTACAATGCATATTCATGACATTCCCAGCACTATTTCCCAAAATTCCTGTCATAAAATTTTTCCTCAAAAATTTTGAAACTCATTGGCACCACAATTTACTCAATTCGAACCTCGATAGGTCCACTTATTGCAAAAACAGATACTGTACACTATACCCAATTTCACTCCAGAAAATTTAACATCTTAGGGACTGAATAGAAATTTGATTCCTTCAGACAACTTGTAGTCTCATGTCTCTAGTTTACAACAAATCACAAATCACCTCATTTGGAACTTTACATCACAATTTATGGTTAAAAAATCAAAAATCTGTCTATGCAGTAAAAGACCTCTCGCCGCGGCAGAAAGAAGCTCACCGCGGCGAAACTCAGAGGCTCGCCGCGGCGAAGGCATTAGCTTGTGCAAGCCGCGGCGTGTACGCTTGTGTGCCTCGCAATGTGCATGCTTGCGTGCGTCACAGCGTGCACAAATGCGTGCACCCCGACGTGCGCATGAGCACGTCGCGAAGTGCGAGCCCCAAAAACCTCCCGAAATCTGATTTTTTTGACATTTTTCATCTACAATCTTCAAAAAATCTTCCCATCTCAAACATTTAACCTCTAAACTAGCTTTACAATTGTTCCATGCAACCAACATAACAAAAAATACTTACATGATTTAGCTTCCAAGCTCCAATTCTTCACCAACTCACCAACTCCTCCTCTTCACTTCACATACACAACAATCACCCTTAACCCTTTTTCATCCTAATTCTTGTACATGGCTCAATGAAAAACCAATAGAAGAAGAGAATAGGAGAGGAGCTTCGGATGAGAAGAAAAACCAGAGCATAAATCACTTTCATTTTCCAACTTATAAGAAAAATGTCGTGGAAACTTGCTAAGGGTAAGATATTTATATAACTCGTAAGCATATGAAAGAAGGAGCCGCTTGTCATGTTGTTAAGGATTCATTTATTTCCTTTCCAAAAAAATTTAATTTCTAGTCCAATTTTCTCTCCAAATTACAATGGTTCAAAGTAATAAATCCTAAACTCATGCCTCTAATGTTCCAGTGCCACTGGATCATCATTTCCAGTACTAAAAATTCAAATCAGTCGGTCGTTTGACAAATTTCCGGACATTGTCCCCCAAAAATTCCAGAAAATTTTCAAAATTCCTCAAAACCCGATTTTTAAGTGAATTTTAGAAATATAAAAAGTACGAAATAAGTAAGTTTGTATATGAAGTTTGTAATAGATGTGTTTATGTTTTAAGAAAATTAATGAGAAAAAGAATTGATGGATTTTGATGACTTTGAGTTTTGAATAGATTTGTATGGATTATACAAGTTTAAGTGAATGAGAAATTGAAAATTAAGTTGAAAATCAAGAAATAAAGAGAAAAAGTGTGAAAATATGAAAAGTTTGACTTTTTGGCCATTGAGAGTTGACTTCTTGATTTAGGTAAAATTTGAGAAAATGATCTACATGAAACTTATAGCTTATGTTGAGAGCTTTCTGTTGCCATAACGTTTGATATTTTCTGATATGGGGAGCGAAAGTTATGAAGGATCAAAGTTCTCTATTTGTTTTGCTTTGGTTTGGGTTGACAAGTATTTGACAGAAACTTACTTTGTATTTTTGACCTTCTTAGAGCTTGAATTGGATTGAGAGGTCTACTTGAAGATTGTAGAATATGTTTAGAGATTTCTAATGGTGTATAATGTGCCTTATTTGGATTTAGGAGTAAAAACTTATAGGTGTTAGACCTAGTTCAGTTACTGTTCATTTGGCAAATTTGGGCAGAACCTTTGGAAGAGTTTTTCACCCCATTAGAGCCTGTTTTGATTTTTGCATCCTTTATAGAAAATGTAGACTATCTTTCTATCTTTCCATTGATGTATAATTTGCAATTATTGTAGTTAGGAGCAAAAGTTATAAGGTTAGAAAGAAAACTGTTACTGTTCATTTGGTCCATTTGCTGTTCCGTTGGCCATTGTATAGGTAGAAACTTTGAGAGTATTTTTACCCCTTTTAACTGATTGAATTGCTTTTTGTACCCTTAATGAAAGTTTTAGATCATCTCTTTATCTTTCTAATGAGGTAAAAATGTGACATTTTTAGGCTATTGTGTTAAAAGATATGACTTTTCAAACTTCTAGTATTGTGTAGGTCAATTCCAAATTTGGCAGAATCTTTGATTAACAATTTGACCCATTTAGTGATAAAATTAATTTTTATGTTCTGCAAGGAAGTTGTAGAGCTTCCTTTAAGCTTTCTTTTGATACCAAATTTGTCAAATTTGGAATTCAAAATCAATAGCTATGAATTTTGAAAAATTCTGTTCTATGACGTCGTTTCTGCTTGCTTCACATTTTGCTTCTTCTTTTCAAATCCGACCCTTTTGCAACTTTTTGCTTATATCATTTCCGTCCGAAATCCGATTGGCTTGGTTTTCAAAGCATTATATTCTAAGATAATTATATACATTCTCAGGAGAAATTTGTATTTTTAAGAGATTACATTAAGGATGATTAATTTAATCAAAGTGAGTTGGATAATTTTCTGAACATGGTTCAGTATTTTGCGAAATTCGGGATCTGTGGAGATCCGATTGACTTGATAAAATTGAGACATGGGGCTATAAATCATGAGAAGGAATTGAATTTCAATTTAGCCCATAAGACTCTCAATTTCTGAATTGAAAGTCGGATTAGTGTGCAGTTTTGGATTAGGAACATCTGAAAGTAGTTTGGGCATAACTTTCTCTCTGATAATCCAAATGAGGCGATTTTTAATTTGGATTAAACTAGAGAAATAGAGATACAATTTTTATGAAGACATCGAATTTTAATTTTTTGCTTAAGAATGTCAATTTTTGGATGGAAATAATGTGCTAGAAAATGATTTAGCATAAGACATGTCTGAACTATTTGGAGCATAAATTTTGGTGTAGTTGACCAAATTAAATTACTTTGGTGTCATTTGGCACATGCATTTATGTGTACATGCATTCATGACAATTTCCGGCATTTTATTGGGAATATGCTATGATTTGTGAATTTTTGAGATAATTACGTTTGATTTTGATTTATTGGGAATTACGGAATAATTGGGTCTAAATAGTTGATTTAAAATGGTTTAAGAGTAATTGGCAGTTGATAGCGACTTATAGGAAATTTTTCCAGGCTATTTGGGAATAAATGTCCGGACCGAAAATTTTTCGAGTGACAGACTGGTTGACGGTATGGTGCTGAAATAACTGTCCAATGGCATGGAAAATTAGGAATATGATTTTAGAAATTAATATGTTGAGCCATTAAAATTTGGAGATGAATTGGAACTAGAAATGAAATTGAAAAGAGTAAGAGATTTAAATGTTTCGTGAAGAAAACGACAAGAGGTTTAATTGTTAACCTTTAAATGCCTTAGGTTTTCAAAAGTTGAAGAAAAGAAATCCCTTCTCTCCTAGGGCACGATTGTTTCTTCTTCCTTGGTGATTTTCGTTCTTCCTCCCTTTGTGATTTCCATTGTTGGCTTGCTTGCTTCTTCTCTTCTTGCAAAGCCAAGCTTTAACCCTGAGGAAGATGATGATTTTGAGGTTTTGAGGGGGAGCCCGTAAATGTTAAAGAAGTTGGAGGATTTTTTGAGAGTTGAAGATTTGAGCTTGTTTTGGTAAGTAAATTGATTGTATGTTGTTTATTTGTTAGTTAGTGCATTCGTGGGTTTAATCGTGAAAGATTGGGGTAGTTATGGGTGAGTTGTGACTGGTTTTAGAGAGAGAAATGAGAATGAGAATCGAAGAAGACGACCACACGTCGCGACGAGAAAATAATTAGACGTCGCGACGAGCGTACGTCGCGATGAGCGTACGCCGCGACGAGCGATTCGCTGCGACGAGCGGGACGTCGCGACGAGCATAGTTGGACGTCGAGGAGAGCGTGGAAAATCACGCCGCGGCGAGTCTTCTCGTGTGCCACAGCGAGCAACTCTGGAATGGTGGGACGCCGCGGCGAGTGTCCTTACGTCGCGACGAGAATGGTTTTTTTGAACTGAGTTGATTTAGTAAAGAAAGAAAGTATTGAATGAAATTTGAGAATAGGTTCTATTACAACCTAGGGGTTGTTTCATGATATTGGGGTATAAGTGTGAGATTTCAGAATTTAAGAATGCTATTGGGGTTTTAGAAACTAAGCATAAAGGATGAATTTGATCTAGAGAATAGTGACACTGGTTTGAAGGTCCTTCTTGTGAATATCCTAGTGGGTATGACTTAGTAAATTGACTGAATGTTAGAAATGAAATTTGTGGAGTCCCATGATATGCCATTGAAATGAAATGAGCTATTATTGATCAATTGAGTGAAAGGTTAGAATTTGACAAAAGAAAGTGGAAATTGGGAATTAGCGCTGGGAAGGTTATAAATAGGCATCGTGCATCTTTTATTTAAGACATGTGCATTATTGAATCTTTCTGATTATGCAATTAGTAATGAATGATTATTTGATTGTTTTAGAGGCACCGTTGGATCGAAATTCTACAGATATTGCTGGGACTTCTAGGCAGTAGCTTGGAAGTGTAGGTGAGTAACCTAGTTGGTTCCTCAACCTTTATGTGTTTAATATTATGCACTTATGCCATGTGGAGATGAATGGAGAGTTATGTGTGTTTGCTTTTGATTGACTTCGGACCACAGGTGTCCGAAGTATAGGGAACTTGATATTGAAGTGCTATTTGTGTGTAACTGTTTGTGAATGTTTCAATGAAATAAACTGTGAATGATTATGTTTGAAATCTCGGACCAAAGGTTCGAGTGATTTGATGATTTGACATTGAAGCAAACTACTTATGAATGTGAAAACTGTTATGACTGAAATACCGGACTGAAGGTCCGAAGGAATGGGAATTGGGCATTGAAATGTGAACTAGCTGTAAATGTAAATTGGGACATATGCATTCATGCATAAAGGCATGTTTAGATAATGATAGTTGTGACTTGAGTCGCCACTGATACTGAAAAGAGCCTCGGGCTCGAACACTGTTACTGAAACGAGCCTCGAGCTTGAGGGGAGTTAGTACATACCTAGAGGGCTCTCCTACTCCCTAGACGCGTCTGATTACTGATCACTGTTTATGCGCTCGGTCACAATGTCGTAATAAAATGGAAAGTGTCACATGTGCATTGCATATACATCTGATTGGATATAGACTGAGTGAAAGGCCAACGCCTTATAATTGTGAAATGATAAATCATGTGATATTCTGTGAATTGGGTGTATATGCATGAGTTGAGTGAACCATCGAAGATAGTTTCTCACTGAGTTCGCAAACTCACCCATCATTGCAAATATTTTTCAGGGATCGAAAAGTACCCCGTTAGACACACGGGAGTATGATTACCGCATGCAAGTTATAGTTTAAGGTCGGGATCAGTTCACGTCTGCATTAGTATTATTCTCTTTGTGTATAAATTTATATTTCTGCAATTTAGGCAGAATAGTACTGTTATTACAGAGGACCCCAATTGGTAAATATTGTATTGGTAATGTGATTACTGAAAGTGTTCAGGATTAGCATTGGGCCCAATTTGGCTTCGGACTTTTTTATGCATGAATTTATTTAAATACTACTGAGTGCCTTTTTAATAATTAAAATTGTATCGTGGTCGAAACTGTTTTTGAATTAAAGCAGGCTCGAATTGTTTTCTGATTTCCGCACACGCGATTGTTTTTCAAAAAGAAAAATATCTTACTGAGTTTTTGAATTGTTTGACTACCCTAGCTTACCACCCTCGTGGGCCACAGGCTCGGATATCACCATCGATATCGGGTTCGGATCTTGCGGGAGTGGGATGCTACATAAGGAGATCTTTAACCTCATGGTCCATCGATCGGGCGACTTTAGCCATCCGATCAAACCGTTGATACACTCCAGAGGCGAACGCTAGATTCTACAATGAAGAGCTTTGTTAAAAAAAAAGTGGATGGAGATTACCTCTGCTAAGCCGTGCACAAGACCGACTGTCATCTCCTCATCCCCCAAAGAATCCAGAAACTCTTAATCCGTGGGAGGGACAACCCTCTGGACAATGTGAAGAGCCACACTGGCATCCTTAAGCGATGCAGTCTTATCCAGACTGATCGCAAACACCCATTTCTCGGAGCTGGGCATCGGCTCCTTCCCCTTACCCTTGTCCAAAGGTGGGGGTGATCGTTCAACATGCCGAGCGGTCTTCTTTCTCTTAAGAGGCCGCTCTACCTCCTCCACCTCTTCCTCCATGACCTCTCGGTCCTCATCAGCCGATCGGATCACTAGCGCTGCTGACTCGATAGGAGCAGATGGCTAAGCGAAATCTTGCTCGATCGTCACCTTTTTGCTTCGCTCTTTTATCTTTAAGGAAGGCCCGACAACTTTGCGCTGGCCTTTCGACTTGGAAACATCGGAGGACGAGGTGAAATTCCTGAGCTTTGCCATGCCTGCACAAGTATAAAAGCAGGTCAGAAACTGAAGCTAATATTCATAAAAAACAAGGCAGTTAAACTACTAGGAGTCAACCAGAAGGGGCAGTTTCTCCTTCTAGTCTGTTAATCCGAGCCGGGGAACTAATTAAAAAGGTATTGGTCGATATCCCTTCACGATACCCCAGAATAAGACGATCGAAATTATACCGACCGAGCACCTCAATTCGGCCGATCACTTCAGACTCTTTTCCAGTAAAGGACAGACTGGAAGTGTCGTTCCATCGCTCGAACAGGAGATACCTCCACGGCCTGGACTCGAAAGAAGATCTCGGGGGCCTCACAAAGAAGTACTTCGTCCACCAGGCCTTAATAGACGAAGTTGTTCCAGCAGGGCGATACCACGCATCTCTAAACTGGAAGTGGGGGATCCCACCCCCGGTGAGCGAGCTTTGATTCATCCATAGAAAAAGCCGCAGAATATCGATCGACGAAGGACATATGATAGCACAGCAGGGCGAGACCATTCATGAACCTCCAACCATTCGGGGGGATCTAGCTCGGCATCAATTTGTATGCGCAACATACCTCATTGATGATCGGAGCATATGGAAGCCTCATGCCACCAATCGAGAAGAAGCTATCTGAAGCAGCAAAATAGGCCCCCATATTGTTGTGAATTCGCTCGTTCTCTGCGGCCAACCTAGGTCCCCAAGATGACGGGATATTGTTTTTGATGACTGATCGGTTCAGTTCCCTTTTGGTCATCGTCGATTGGTCGCTCGATGACTTCCTAATGCTTTGCCCATCTCTCCGGTCAATCGTCACGATTTCTTCATCTTTCTCCGCGTCCGGAGCTTCATTTCCCCTACCTTCGGCACCTCCATCACTTTCACCGCTTCCTCCAGCAGTCCGACAATCTGTAACGTACTTTTGACCGCCAGTTCTCGATCGAAAGAGGAGGAGGAGGTGGTTTCGTCCCTAAGTCTAGACTCACTCCTAGGGCTAGTTGACGACATGGTTACTAAAAAGGAAGTTTATAGGATGAGGAAAGGAGAGAGGACGTACCTAGTTCGGTGGTGGAAGTTTGGAGTTTGGAATAGCGGTGAAAAAGGAGATTCCGATGACTGCAAGTAAAGAGATGAAGAGTAGAGAGAGCAGAAGTTGTAGAACCAAGTGCGTAGAAATGGTACTGAAGGAAATCTATCGATTCCAAGCGGTAATCACAAAATCAACTAAACGGACGCACTAATTGAAGTCGGACGTGTGGCAAAATCTGAGCCGTGCGAATTAGGATTGTCAGATACCCGAAGCGGCGTAGCAGTTGAAACGGTACGCAGGATCCTAAAAGCAACATGAAAGAACGTTCCCTTTTCAAATTTTGAAATCTGTCAAAGGACACGCACCGTAAGTAATGATTAAATTCAGCGCCCTCGTTAGACGTCCAATTCGATCGATCGACCCAATCGTGAGCTGACATGTAGGCGAGCTGCACGAATCCGACCGATTGGGCCTATCACGAGCTGTCATGCATAAACCCTACGTACTCCATCGAGCCTTCTCCTTGATCAGACTCGAGGAGTAGGGGGCTTATGGTCGGGTTGGTCATCCTAGGCCCAAGTCCAACTCTAGGATGACGTGTAGACCGATCGGCCCATTCCCATGAGGTTGAATCAAACACGACAGAGATATTGAATTAAACACGTCAGGTATTTACTATATAAGATCATTATCTCCTCACGATGCAAGTACGACTCTATTAACCCTGATAGCCTTTGTTATTAGCCAAAAAACCTACGGTAGAAAATTGACTTAAGCATCGGAGGGGCAAGCCGACGATCAACCCCTGGTGTGTCTTTGTTGTTTTTGCAAGTATCTCTTAGTCCAAGCTAATTGAGATCATAGATCCAAGCAACGACATCCAACCCCAACAGAATCAGACTGAACCACTACCCAAAAACGATAAGTTAAAACTATAGGTGAGACCTACTTCTATTCAAACATATCCATGTCGGCTTTTGGTGGATCTGACATCCAAAAATTAATAAAAGCACTACATTAACTAAATATTAGATCACATCAGTAGACAATTGACAGTAGTTTAATATTGTTTGTCGTTAGAGTTTAATTTAAACATTTCTAAATATTAGGGTTTATTTTGAATCATTTTTAACATCAAGATCTATTTTATACCCTGGTATAAACCCTAAAATAAAACATTAAGGTTCATTTTTAACGCCAAGACCTATTTTATACGCTAGTATAAACCCTAAAATTTACCTTTTTGATAGACGAAGAGACCCAGTTTCTCGATACGCAAAGACAGATTTACGTGACGCACTCGCGATCCGATGCACGTGAGTTTCACACGCCTGTTTCGCAAACCCGAAGCTACTTTTTGTTTAATTATACCTTGCTCGCCCTAGTCTCCTAATCCACCACAGGATTCTTTACTCCTGGCACTTTTTTTCCAGTTTCCTCCGCTTTAAATTAGGGTTTTGGATTTGATCTGTTCATTTTCAGCTTCCAATTAATCCTTTGTAGTGGTAATTTGAGTGTTCCTTGGGAAGGGGGAGAGAATATGGGAGGAGGAGATGGAGAGGTCAATTCGAATTCCGGTGAGAGCGAATTAGTTACGGTCAACGTCCGTTGCTCTAATGGCTCTAAATTTTCTGTTCGGATCAACCTGATATCCACAGTCGAAGCTTTCAAGGTCGTTCTTGCTGAGAAGTGTGATATTACGCCGGATTCTCAGCGGGTCATTTATAAAGGTCGGATCTTGAAGGATGATCAGACTCTTGAAAGCTACGGTATGTTTTTATTATCTTTTGTTGATTAAGTGTCGAGTTAGCGTTTTTTGTTCTTTGTGGAGATCTAGGGTAATCGAGTGATTCTGAATTAGGGTTGGGTGGAGGTTCTTGAACTGGAATAGAGTGAATGAACTCTGTTTCGCGTTATGATGATTGTTCATAGGTTTGATGTTGCATTTGTTGTTTAAGATGGTGTGGTCTAGCGAAATTGTTCATGTCTTCTTGCCATTTAGAGCCTTTACTTGTTGGGGACGCATATGAAAAGTCTCAATATGATATACTATTTGAGCATATGGTGTTGTTTATCGAGTAAGCAAATAATGAGAGCAATTAGACTCCTGACAATGTTTGGATAGAGGTCAGATTGTAGATGTTTGATGGCCTTGGTTCAAGGGTTTATTTGTTTTAGCCTTTTGAAGTCCTTGTGATTATATTGCCCTTTTTTTGGTTGTTTATCTGTTGGTAAGTCATCTGTATCCTGGTTTCTTTATTGTGTTGGTTGGTGGAGCAGGATTGAATTAGGTCTCCTTTTGTTTTGTATTGACATCGACCTTTAGAGCATCCTCTATAATTTGGTTGTTCCTCATTTCTTTACACTTTTTTCTTTTGAATTTTTTCTTCTTTTTTTTGATAAATCGGAAGAATTAATAAATGGAAAAAAATATGTATAAAATCAGAAGAATTTTACCTTCTTTTGAATTTTATCTTCTTTTATGTGTGATATTTTATTGAAACTTGTAGATGTATGGGTATTCTCTGCGCCATGGGTAACCTGATTCAGGTTGGATATCTTCATACCATATTTAATTGTTTTTAGAGGACGAAATGGAAATGCTGAAGGCTGGCCCCCAAACAGTGCTGTTGGTTGACCCCTTCATGTCATGTATCATAAATTCACTTCATCGTATGAGGCTTCACAGGATAAAGCTTGTAGTAGCAGTTGCTGGCAGTCAGTAATACAAATGAGTATTTTACCGTTTTTATTTCCTTGTGATTTGTGTAGGCTTGGAAGCAGATCAGACAGTCCACTTGGTTCGTGGTCTTCCACCAAGTACACCAGCCAACCCAGCTGCACCGCCAAATACTGGAGGTGCAAATGCTAGTCCAAATGATCCACATGCTACTGGTACTGCTGAAGGTGGTTCACTTG
The DNA here is from genome assembly GCA_024752395.1 of Erythroxylum havanense. Lineage (NCBI taxonomy): Eukaryota > Viridiplantae > Streptophyta > Magnoliopsida > Malpighiales > Erythroxylaceae > Erythroxylum > Erythroxylum havanense. Next base: position 21,950,269 of record JANTNU010000233.1, on the reverse strand, counting down.
GAGGATCCGGGTTTGGGGCTTCACTATTTCCAGGGCTTGGTTTAAGTGGTTTAGGTGGCAATGGTGGTATGTTTGGAGCTGGACTTCCAGAGTTTGAGCAGGTGCAGCAACAGTTGACGCGGAACCCTAACATTATGAGAGAAATAATGAACATGCCTTTAGTGCAGAACCTTATGAATAACCCTGAGATTATGAGGAATTTGATCATGAACAATCCCCAAATGCGTGAAATCATGGATCGAAATCCTGAGCTGGCACATATACTTAATGATCCCGGCACTCTCCGCCAAACTCTTGAAGCTGCACGAAACCCAGAGCTCATGCGAGAGATGATGCGCAACACTGACAGGGCAATGAGCAATATTGAATCTTCTCCAGAGGGATTCAATATGCTTAGGCGCATGTATGAAACTGTTCAGGAGCCTTTTCTGAATGCAACTACAATGGCTGGAAATACTGGAGGTGATAATGCAAATCCCTTTTCAGCTCTTTTAGGGGCTCAAGCTGGGAATCAAGCTAGAGAAGGACCAACTAATCCAGCAACTACCAATGCTGAAACAACTACTGGTTCTCCTGCTCCAAATACCAATCCGCTTCCTAACCCTTGGACTGCTGGAAGTAAGTAGTTGTGCTCCTACTTAATGTAGGCACTTTGCAATTTATTATGAGCATTTCCCTCTCTCTTTCTTCATTGTTCTATCGTAGTCCTCTTTCCATTTGAAGAAAGATAATGTTATGAAGTTCTCTCTTTAGTTACTTGCCGAAATTTCACATGGATGCATCAGCCTAAACCTCAGTGTATCCTCTCCAGTTTTTTTAATGCCCTTCCTATTCACCTTGATATTCTTCTTTTACATGCTTCTACATCTCCCCCCATGATCGGATCAATCTTTTAGTGGAATGGAGACAGATTTTTTTTATTGAATGCTTCTATTGCATAAATTACTAATGCACATCTGACAGCTGGGGGTGGCCAAACCAATACCACAAGGTCTGTTCCTGCTGGGGATGCTAGACCACAGGCACCTACTGGATTAGGTGCTCTTGGTCTTCCAGAGCTTGACAACATGCTTGGTGCTGTGCCAGATGCGACTTTAATGACCCAGTTGATGCAAAATCCAGCTATTTCACAAATGATGCAAAGCCTTCTGTCAAACCCTCAGTACATGAACCAGGTACAAAAAATTCTGTTAATTAGTAAAACTCTTTTGGTGGAAAACTTTGCTGATTGATGGCAAGTGATTAACATCTGTCAAGTCCCAGGTTCTTGGCATGAATCCCCAACTTCGTAACGTACTGGATTCCAACTCTCAACTGAGGGAAATGATGCAAAATCCTGAGTTTCTTCGTCAGTTGACTTCTCCAGAGACAATGCAGGTACAGGTGTTCTGCACCGACCCCCAACTCCCAAAAAAAGAAAAAAAAGCACAGAGATACATTAAAAAAAAAGCCTTAACTGTGCTGATGACCAAATAATACCCTTACCCAACTAGTAATATTCTCTCGTGTAATTTCCAAAACAATATTCTCTTGTGCAGATGTGGGCAAATTCTTTCACAAGCATATGGAAATGATTACTAACTGAAGTCATTCATGACATTTTTCCTCTTGACAGTCATTTGTAGACTAATATTTACATTAATGTTTTTGTTCTTCAGCAACTTCTGACTGTCCAGCAAGCTTTTTTGTCTCAGCTTGGCCGGCAGCAATCAACCCAGTAAGTAGTGACATGATTTACATGTTCTTTTTTCTGAAATAGAAGGACGCATGCCCTTGTTTAATTTGTTACAGACCAGTAGGCAGCAACAACTTGCATTATACTTTGTTGCGAAATTTTCATGAGTGATTTTCCTTTTATCTAAGATGAGATTATCTTGCAGGGAGGCAGGTCAAACCGGTACGGGCACAGGTATTGGACACTGCAAAATATGCCTTCTAATTGCACTGTGGTTTTATTGTAATTTTCTTTGGCTCTTGTATTATGACTCCATTATTGAAGGCATAGGATTTAGACTTTATTGGCAGCAACGTTTAATTGGCCCTACATGGTTGCTACTCCTAAGTTGGACCAACTAAATTCGTGTGGTTAATTTACTTCACAAACTAAAGTTGTCAAGTATTAAACTCAATTCCATATAGAATCATGGGCTTTCACTTTTCCATCTCCATCTCATCTGTTGTTGCTTTCTCTCTTTTGTTTGTTTGTTTTTTTGTATGCATTTTATTGGTTTTTATGTTGATAATGGTTGCAGGAACAACAAACAATGCGGGCTTATCGACGTTAATGAACATGTTTGGCGGACTTGGGGCAGGCAGTTTGGCAGTTCCCAACAGATCTAATGGTTAATATGCCTTCCTTGGGCTTCTTTTTTTCCCCGACCTCTCACTTTTTTTCTCTCTTCCCCCAGTCTGAATTTATTTCATTATTTTTTGCAGTACCTCCTGAAGAATTATATGCAACCCAATTGACACAGCTACAGGAAATGGGTTTCTTCGACACGCAAGAGAATTTAAGGGCACTAATTGCAACTGCAGGAAATGTACACGCTGCAGTAGAGCGACTTTTGGGCAATTCCGGTCAGTAGGTTATTATGATTTGTGTCCGTTTGGACCGAGTTGTATCGAATCGAAGCCCTCTTTTCGGGTGCGAATAAGTTCGAATATGACGGTAAGGGAAGTGAACATTCACGTGTGTCAATGATGGTTGGATTATTTTCTTCTCTACTCCACTTTCTGTAGTGGCATCTATCGAGGCCCGTACGTCTTGTACATACTTATACTTCACCATTAAGATTGATGACACCAATTTACTTTCCAAATTCTTAAAAGAACTTTTGGTTCTTTTTTCATTTATTTTCCATTTCTTTTTAAAATTCTTCTCGAGTTTGAGATACAGTAGTGTCGACTCTTAAAAGAACTTACGGGTGTTCAAGATCCGTTTGATTTGAAGGGTGGGCAGAGATAACCAGTTTTCTGCCCATTGGATTACTTCATTCAATAGAAAACTTGTTTAAATATAACTCCAAGTTTTAAGCTAGGTTGAAGAACTACTACGAACATAGTTGCTATGAACTTGGTCAACTAAACTTATCCAATGACTCCACTAAACCATGACAAAGTTACTAATTAATAGTAACAAATCTGGATTACTATCAACACCCCCCTTTAATCATCCTCAGTTTGACAAATGCTTCAGACTTTTAGGGCTTAGTAAAGATATCTGCTTCTTGATCTTCAAACTTGCAATATACCAACTCAATTCTTTTATTGCAAACTTGATCTCTTAGAAAATGAAAGCGTGTTTGTATGTGTTCCCTTCTTCCATATATGAATGGTTTTTTTTTTCCAAATCTATTGCAAATTTGTTGTCCACAAAAATTCTCATAAATCTGCAATTAAAACATGAGTTTAATTGAACAAATTTTGCAACCAAAGAGCCTAATATGCACCTATGATAGTAGCTACGTATTTCACCTCACAGGTTGAAAGTGCAACAAATCTATTGCAAATTTCTTTCATTCTTGGCAGCTGCTGAATTTTTTTTTGGGTTTTAATGACAATACAAAAATTAACCCTAATGGGTTAAAAATAAAATGGGCTTTAACAAATTTATGGGTTTTACCACATAGGAGGGAACCCAAACCCAACAATTCTCCTCCTTCTCGATTATATGTAGGAGGTTGCCAAACCGGCACTTAATCGAAAAACTTCAAACTTCATCTTTGGTAGAGCTTTTGTGCACATATTAGCACTATTATCATCAGTATGAATCTTTTCAAGTTCAGCAGACTTAGAATCCAAAATATCACAAATCCAATGATACCTCACATCAATATGTTTGGATCTATCATGGAAGGTAGGATTCTTACCCAGATGAATAGCACTCTGGCTATCACAAAACAGAACATATCTCTTCTGTGTAAACCCGAGCTCATTCACAAGTTTCTTCATCCACAACAACTCCTTACATGCTTCAATGGTTACAATGAATTCAACCTCTATAGTAGACAAAGCAATACATTTTTGCAACCTAGATTGTCATGCTATAGCTCCCCCTGGAAAGGTAATCAAATAGCAAGTAGACTTTCTTGAATAAATATTGTTGGATATCCTATAGCCCGGGTATTCACAATACGCAGCGAAATGGACCATACTATACAACAAGAAGTATAACAGAAAATTATAACATGTACGAAATTACCTCTTGACGCGGATTGGTATTTGTTTCTTTTTCATATTTGTAGACGCTGCAGTGCGCGAACATCCTCTACTGATATCCACACGAGGATGAACGATCCGGGCAATGGCTAATGTATGCTAGCACGTTTTAAAACTCTTTTTGAACGCCGCATAATTTTCTCTCAGAAAAAGAATGAACAACTAGGTTTAGGTGGCTAAGGTTTTCATCTCTTATCTATTGAGACATAAGTTTCTCTATTTATATAAAAAACATAATCCCTATTCCTATTAGGAATAAGAACAGCATAATCCTAAACCCATTAGAATTATTGAAGCCCAATAAGTTTCAGCCCATATTATATCTCATATAATAAAAGCCCGACAACTTAATTCAATCTAGCCCAATAAATATATCCACTTATATTTATTCAATATCTAATAAATTAGGCCTAAAAAAATAAGCCCAGATCACATCACTCTCTGTGTGCGACCATGTAGGCTCATTTGATGTTGACAATGGGATTGATCACATTTCAAGGCCCATAAGTCATAAGCGGCATCTAACAAGATATTATGACTACCTAAATTAAATGAGGTTCGGTAATCCGATTTAATCTGTAACCATAGTTACAAACTCAGTCCCTTTGTAACATGATATCAAGATTACTCACAAGGCATGGTACATGTCAACCTTTGATTAATCATAGTTTCTTGATCCCCAAGTTGATTGATTATAACAAATGACGTTGATGACTCCTCATCAATTCATTTGAGCACGACCATGCATTTCTTCAGTCATACTTGTCAAGAGGCCTAAATGATATCTCTCTTATTTAAGAGAGGTACAAATCTCATCTACATCATTCACATTCCTCCGCATGATTCATTTAATGTCCAACATAAGATCACTTGTTATTCGGTTAAAAATAACTTAGTCTAATGTCAAAACACTGAATTCCTCATGTAAGGAACCATGATAACTTCAGGTCAGAGGACTAAAGTCAAACCATGTTGAGATTCACTAATGACATGAAACCATATAATGTTCTCTCTGTGGGTTGGTCCAATATATGTTCTCTAACATATATCTATGTTTTCCGATTTGATAACTCATATCCATGATCAGAAAAACGTGATCATCAATCAGAATACATACTAGCCTTAATTTATTATTGTTCTACCAATAACGATCGACCAGGGACAATTTATAATAGTATTATAATGCTTATGATTTTACTATCAAGTCACATACTTGATGACATAAGCCTAATACTATTCATA
>JANTNU010000233.1:21736586-21748793 GCA_024752395.1 Erythroxylum havanense | reverse complement strand
ACATGCCTCCATGTTTAACAACTTAGCTAGAAAAGTGGAAATAATGACTGAAATGCAGTAGACCAAGTCAAAAAAAACATAACAGAAAAAGAAAAATTACTGCAACTAAATAGGAAATGCAGCAGCTAAGTCAACTTCTTAACATCATGAAGCATTAACAAAAGAAATGGAGGAAGTTCAAACTAAAGTAGATGAACTTGTTGACTCAATGGGTGATCTTTATGAGAAAATACGGACTACTATTGAACAAGACCTCAAAACGATCTACACTGACATGCAATGTATATTTTCTGAAGTTCTGAAGCGTCTACGATGAGCAATTTTTTGATTAATAACAAATAGGGAGAGAAGGAGATACAGAGGAGAGCAAGAAGAATAGATAGAAAGCATTGTATATGTCTAGTATGCAATTCTTTTCTTATATTTTTCTTTAGTTTATTATTCGTCTGAATACTATTCGTCTATAAATTTGATTTTACCTTCTAAAATTATGATTATTTGTTATTATAAAAAATGGGGAGATTGTTAAGTCAAGAGGACTTCACTTTTATTGATTTTGATGACAATCAAATAATAATAATCTTAGAAATATATGAACTGTTTTGATGAGTTTGTTAAGTGTGCAGATAAATATATGTAACACTTACACAGCAACATAAGATGAAGTCGAAGCATAAGACGAAGCGCAGCAACATAAGACAAAGTCGAAGCATAAGACGAAGTGCAATATAAGACGAAACACAACATAAGACGAAGCATAAGACGAAGTGCAGTAGCATAAGACGAAGTGGAATAACAGACGAAATATAGTAACAGAAGAAAAGTTATTCCAGACTATACAAAAGGAAGATATTCTAGAACGTCAGTCAGTTAATTAGTTAGAGTTAGTTACATGATTCAACTAATAACTGTTTCTAAAAGATTCAAGAAGTAGTTATCAAGAAAACAGTCGGAGACTTAGGCTATAAATATTAGTTATAGTCGAAAACAACATACAGGTAGAGAATTACTCTTGAATGTTTTTTTATATTAGCAAAAATTTTGTATTCAAAGTGCAAAAGAAGTGAACGAATACATCTGTAACGTGAAAGCTCAAAAATACTTTTCTTAGAGAGAGAAAGGAAGGCTAGAGTTTGGAGAGGTTAGCATAGCTGATAAAGAATATTTTGTGATAGAGACCTGAAGAGACTCTACGTGTTGAAAGAATACTTATAAAGTTGACGAATATAGTAAAATCTCATAAAAACTATGTGGATTAGACGTAGCCCAAAGTTTGAGGTGAACTAGTATAAAATTGTAGCGTCTATTGTCTAACCCTTATCTTTTAATTTTCTTGTGTTAGACGAGTAGATAATATTACTTGTAATTGCATTACTTATCAACTTTAACAAAGTGTTTTAGTAATCATTTGAATTTTGTAAAGAAATTCAAGAAGTCTCAAAAGATTAATATGTTCGAAAAGATTACACAATTTAAGCCCCCTTCTTGTGTAGTTTACGTATTATATTGAATTTTTATATTAACAAATGATTTATTTTAAAAAGATGTTCCGTGCAGGAGAGCTTTCAATTACTTGGCCCTTTCGTCTAAACAAGCTATCCCATTGCGCATTATATCTGCTTTTAAACTGTTCTGTAAAGATCTAAATGGCATCATGTCATGTGCAATTACTGGTGGAAACAAAACACTATTCGATGGAATGGATTAGCTTGACTAAATCTGAAAGGGGTAGGGCTTCAAACTTCCATCATTGCTTTGCCAGCCAAGCAAGTATGGAGGACACTATTAAACATTCCAAATGCTCATGCCAAAGTACTATCGTGCTGGTAATATATTTCGATTAAAAAAAATAGGGAAATTCCCTTAAAAGTTGATGTCTGGGTTGTTGAAGGCGTGGATGGCGTATCCGTACGCTATTAAATTAAATATAGAAACATAACTACATCCCTTCTTCTCTATTGTTTATGATTAATTTCTTCAAAAAGATGTTGCAGAACTCATTAGTAAAGAGTTAGGTTGGTGGAACGCACCACTTTCAGATTTCTACTTTCCTATATCAGAAGCCAACAACCAATACTATCACGAGCTTCCTTCGTTATCAGAATCCAACAGTCAATACTCTGACAACAAGAATTTATCAATGAAAACTGACATGTAAAATCTCTAGCAATGGCTTTTCATTCCATTTTTCTAGTCAAATTTAAAATCAACTCATTCTTCAAATGGAAAACCATATGGAAGCTCATGATGCCACCCAAAATTAAGAGAATCTGAAATACTCTATCTACAAAGGACAACTAAAATTGTACTGAAATTCAAATTGATGTACATTGATTGGTTCTCTTAAGTAATCTTTATGGTGGGTGTGCAGGTTACTACCATCTTCATGATCTATTCATTGATCATTTGGTATATTACGAAACAACATTTAACATGGAAGACACAACTTAGGTATAACGGTTAGCATAGTGGTGAAAAGGTTTCTCAATCATTTGAGTGCATGTTAACAGTCTCATCAATAATCCTGAATCACATCAATTGTCTACACAGGTGAAATTATATAAAATTGGAAAAGACAAAACAGTTGTGGCAATTGCAATCTCTTTTTCTTTTTTTCTTTCCGCTACTCTTCATCCATCATTAGCGTTTGCGCTATTCTTCAAGAACTTAAACAGGCAAAAATGTGGATTTATCACAAATTTATTCAGAGATGCTGCCGTTGTCTTATTTTTCAGTCACAGGAATGAAAATTTAGACGTTGACAAGGATGTACATGTGTACCAGTAATCCAAGGTGAAACGAGACATATATAAGGTAACGTTGTAATCAACGGCCTCTAGGTGCAGGAGGAAGAGGTTGAACAACAGCTAGGGGATTTACTTGATAAGAAAATGCAAGCTGCCACAAGTCTGTCAACGCCTTCTTCCCGTACAAAAGTTGCCTCTTAACAATCCTGAAAACGAGTATGTAAATTCATTTCACAACAAAACATGGCAACCAAAAGGCTTATTTGCTAATTAGGTGACACTTCTCTAGTGTGAAAATAAGAAAATTTTTACCCAACTTCTGGAAAAGAAAGATACCTTCTTACCCACTTATAAAAACAAATTCAATGCAAAAGTAGCTGTAAACTAGGACAGTCCTAATAACTACTTTCTTGCGTGCTTGAAAGTGACTACATTACAAGCTATAGCGAATAAACTATTTATGGGTTTATAGCTACACAGGCGTATCATTATTGCAGAGGGGATATGCATACATACAATTAGTGATGAGCATTTAGCTACACATCGAATTACATACTATTGCAGAGTAAAACAATCAAGGCTAATTTGTCTTCATGAAGATGTCAAAACCAGTAAATGCCCATTCAAATAAGATTCACATTTCCAAATACTACATCCTGGAGATTTCGTAGTTACGCAAACTTGTCCACTAAAACTTGTTGGACACACAGTTCACCTCTCTTGTTTTCTATCAACATTTAATGAGTGAGTCATTGTTTGTAGTGTACAATATTAAGCAAGTAACATGGTGAACCCAAGAAAATTAGCACTCTTGACATAGGTGATAAGAAAATAAGTGATCAATATCTCACCGATTCAGAGAAGCTCGTTTCTTCCGGAGAATATAAATGATAAAAGCAACCAAAAATCCAAGCAGAATCTTTCTATTAGTAATCACCAACTGAATAGTACCAAACTTCAGATTAAAAGAGTGAAACCACCAAAAACATGATCTGGTGCACCGGGAGGATTTTAAAATCAACTCTTCTCTATCATCATATCGATTGCACAGGAAGTTGTTATGTAACACTTTTTGAGATCCCTCAGAAACATTTAGTTCCTTAGTCATCGAATGTTTCAGTTCAAGGTCATTTTCTGATGAAATTGAGGAGTCCTGTGACAGACTGCTTGCTTGGAGAGAATACAAAGAGTGTAATTTTCTTAAAAGTTCCTGGTATAAATGACAAAACAATAAAGACAGCACACAGTAGCAGCATTAGAGCAGCCAAAGCAAAAAGTGTTACCATAGCAAAAAGTAAGTGTAATTTAACAAGCATTATTGCATACATATCCACATAGTAAGAGATTAAACCTCCAAACTAATAGCAGACAGAGTAAAAAGTAACCATATCATTTCTTTTACAAAGAGCTTTTCAAAAATCTGTTCTGTTAAAATAATTTATGCTAGGAAACATTCAAGTTGAATCGCCTCGATTAGATATATCAATGTAAGTTCAAGATATTGATCTTTCTAAACTTTAACACACATACCAACTTAACTTGAGATGTTCCCTTAAATACTCAATTCATGTGACTCCAAACTAAGCATCAGCTACACTTTTTCAGTGTTTTAGAGCTCTGTTATCCGGAAATGAGTTCCTAATTTAGGAATGAAAAATTCAAAGGAAACATGCTGATTAAATGCTTGGTGAGATAATTTTAGTGCTCATGAGAGAATCAACAATACAAAAAAAAAAATCCAAGATTAAAACGCTGTAAGTACAATTTACCTCCTGATTATCTAATCTTGAAACAATTAATGCAATCATCATTATTATTTTTTTCATAAAACCCACTCAAACACTTTCCTCCATTGGATAACAAATTTGGTGCAAAAGAGCTTAAAGTCTATAAAAGAAAGAAAGGAAGAAAAATTAGTCAACTACAAATTTTAATTTGGTAGGATGAAGGCTGGCAATTGAGTTGACACCAAAAATAAGGGATAAAATTTAGATGCTGGAATTTTTTATTAGATAGGAAGTAGTAGTAAATAATATTTAATTTTATTAGGAACCCTTTCCTACTAAAATAATAATTCCAATAACTTTTCTACAAGTATGTGTATCTTCAATAAGAAGATATCCTGATATTTTTCTACAAACTTGAGTTTTCAATTAAAAAGTGTGATACTTTCTTCTAAGAAAGGATTTTGGACCCTAGGAGTGACTCCTAGTTTCCTACCCTCCCTTGTTTGTGCTCTTCATTAAATTCCAGCAAACCTAATTTAAAATTTCAGCCATATTAAATATTAAAATCCTAGCCTAAACTTTCCAACAAAGAAATCCCAAAAAAATCCAGCCATACTAGATCTGAAATTTTAGCATTCCAAGCTAAAATTCAAACATAAAACTAGATATTTCAGAAGCCTATTACTGATTTTCGTGAGATTTAGCTACTAGGTAGTACGTCTTCTATTGTCCTACATCAATTTGATATCAAATCTTTGGCTCACAATGGCGACATGTTGTGAAAGGGCGTATAGAAGAATATTTCGTGACAAAGAGTCAGATAAAAATATTTGTGAGAATTATGGAAAAATTGGACATAATGATCCTTATACTTCAAGAACTAATCACTGGATGTTAAGGGTGGAGAAAGTGAAATCCAAGATGAAGAGGCTGAAACTAATCAACAGCGAGTGGGATTAGGAAATAAACACCTACCAAGAGAACCAATACAAAGAAACCAACCAGCAGGATATGGAGAGCGCATGCAAGACTTGAAAGTTCGTGTTGAAGCCCTCATTTTGCAGTAACAATGGATCTACACATGTTCTTAGACTGGATAGCAACAATAGAAGATTTCTTTGACTGGTACCACAAGTCAAAAGATCGAAAAGTTCAATTTGCAAAGATGAAACTAGTTGGACACACTAAAATCTGGTGGAGATCGATAGAGGATAGATTTTGATAAATATGCCAACTACCAATTGTTAATTGGGAAGAGATGAAGCTAAATTTTTTTTAAAAAATACGTAACATTTCACTATCAGGAAAACTCCAGGATCAATTTACAACCTTTAGACAAGGGATTATATTTGTAAATGATCTTTCTATCTGATGTGAAGGAAGGAAGTCAGAATAACAAGTTATATCTCATTACGAAAATGACTTAAGAGCAGAAATTTGCAAGGAGCTGATAATGCAAAGGATTTATAGCCTTAAAGATACATATAACTTGGCTTTAAGAGTGGAACAATACTTATGACAAGAAGTAACTAAAAAGTTTCAAAGTCAAGCCGGGAAATTCGACATCAAGAGAACTACAAAGGTGCAAAATTTTAGGTCAACACGTAATACATCAAAATTTGCGCCACATAACAACTACAAAACTTCTCAAGGAGCTGAACCTAAAGGCAAAGTCATAGATGAGACTAGGATGAAAGGAGGCTGCAGTGACAAGAACTGCTTCCGATGCAATGGGAGGGGCCACTTTGCTTATGAATATACAAATAGAGGTTTGCACATGATGGAAGAAGAAGATAGGGAAGAATCTAACAAATATGTGTGTGAATATGAAGCTACAGAGGAGTTGGAAAGAGACTCCTAATAAACTAGCTAGTCTTACAAATCTTAATGTAATGAGGTGCATACTTACGACCCTTATGCGAAAGAACAACAATAATGGCTTCATACTACTATTTTCTTTACTCAAGTTTGATGCATATATAAAGTATGCAAGCTTATCATTGATTTAGTATAAATGTGGTTTCCGAGAACATGGTGACAATTGAATTTACTTATAGAGAAACATCCCCATCCCTACAAAGTTGCTTGGGTGGATGATAGTATTATATCGATTGCCTGAAGGTGTTTGGTGTCTTTCAAATTATGAATATATCTATTTGGTGTGATGCTAATTCCTGGGAGAGTATCTCACATTTTAATTAGTCGACCATAGCTTTATGATCAAGATGTGCAGCTCTTTGAAAAAACAAACTCCTATCAGTTTATATTACATGGAAAGAAGAAAATTTTGAAGCCTATGAAGGTAGACAAAGTAGAAAAACAAAGAGGACGTAACAACACAACCATAACTACTAAGAAAATTCCTCTTAATATACTTAAGGACAAAGAATTTAAAGTTGTTAGCAAAGATGAAGGAATGATACCGATTAACAACACATAGCACAAAGGAAAATCTTTATTGTAAACTCATGTACTAATTTTGATTCCTTAAATTTAATAGGCACTATCTCACAGAAAGTGTTTGTTTTAGGTGGTAAGACTATTGACATCTCTGCTTCGACAAATTAATTAGAATCTTCAAGTCTACATGTAGAAGGTGCGCAAATACTTGATGACATGGAGAGTTTGGCAATGGAAGACGATCATGACATAGAGAGTTTAACAATAGGAGATGATCAAAGAGTTAAAGATAAAGAAAAATAGAATGAATTGGATTCTTTAGCAAACCCTAAAGTTGAAACAATTTAACAAAAAGTTCAAATACTTAACAGTAAGCTGAAACAACAGTGCAATAGACTAAAAGAATAGAACAAGAAGCTAAAATAACAAAACAGGGAGCTAAAAAGATTAACCAGCAACTACTTGAGCTTATTGGTTCACAACTTGATGATATCCTTACTGTCGTTGACGAAGATTATGTTACAAAGGGTGATGAAGAACTAAATTTGAATGAAGATGCGAAATTAACACAACATATGAATAAAGAAGAAGCTGTGAGAATTCCAACCATCCCCATCTTAAAGAGGAGACAGACAATGTTGTTGATGAACAAATTATAATCCAAAGAGATGGAATATATCGAAAATTTCTTGTCAAGTGGCAAGGAAGACAAATTTTTTACAATACTTGGATTTTAGAATGTGAATTCAAAAGCTGAATCCAGACTTATATGATCAGTATTTATCACATTCTACGTCAATGACGACTTTAGACAAGCTTTGGAGAATTGATGCAAAAGAGTTTAAAATCTGTAGAAGAACTAAAAGATGAAAAATTAGTTAATCATAAACTTTAAATTGGTGGGATCAAGGTTGGGAATTGAGTTGACATAAAAAATAAAAGCTGAAATTTAGATTATATTAAGATTATTTATTAGATAGGATGTAATAGTAAAATAAATATCTTATTATAGTTTTTAGATATGTTATCCTAATTGTTTAAGACTAATATAATTTTTATTGTAATGGAATTTAAATTTATTAGGAACCATTTCCGACTAGAATAAGGGTTCTGAATCTTCTTTATAAATATGTGTACTCAACCCAACAATAAGAAGATATCCTGAAATTTTTCTACAAAATTAAGTTTTCAACTAGAAGTTGTGATGGTTTCTTCTAATAGTGATTCTTAGACCGTATGAGTGATTCTTAGTTTACTACCCACCTTTGTTTGTGTTCTCCACTAAATTCCAGCAACCAAAACACTAAATTCTAGCAAACCTAACCTAAAATTCCAACCATAATAAATCCTAAAATCTTAAGTCTAAAACTTCCAGCAAACAAACCCTAAAAAAATACAGTTATCTCAAATCTAAAATTATAGCATTTCAAGCTGAAATTCAAACCTAAAACTTGATATTCCAGTAGTCTATTACTAATTTTGTGAATTTTAGCTACTGGTCAATACTACTCCTATTTGTCCTACATCAATAATTGATATAACCAAAAAAAAAAAAACACTAAAAACCTCTTCATACTACATCAGCCACACTTGTTAGGAGAGAGATGCAACTTCAGGTAGACCATACAAGTAAACCTTAAGTGGACTGAATGGACGCAAAGGCCCTATGACTAAGAATTCAAATACGCAAGAAAGGAAAAAAATTGCTGCTATATTGAGTTAATGTAAAACTAAAGAATATGGAAACATACTATGGATATCAAATGGATATGTAGAAATTGTAGTCATTGTAGTCAATCAATTTTTATCTAGTTTGAGTAGTTATGCTTAAAGAGTATGCAGCCACACAGTAAGCATGTGAACCACCCACACAGAGCTGTAATATCAGATAACATTGTACAAAATATATGTTCTTGTGTGTATGTAGATATAAGTTCTTATGACAAACCATACACTAGCAAACTCCAATATCAAACAAAAGCAACTACTTTTTACCTGTTTGTTCTCCGCAGGCATTGCAGCTTTCTCGATCCAAGAGATTGCTAAGTCAACCTTTTTCAAAGCAGTAGCAAGAAGTGCCAAAGTATAGGTTTCAACAATTGCCATATACTGATCAATTTCCAAAATATACCTCTTATTGCTTTCTTTCTGGACATTTAAGTTGGGTTCTGCACCAACATAGTACTTTCCATCCACATATCTACACTTGTTAAGGAATTCCTCAATAAACTCTTGTGCAACTATCAACGAACCTTCTGATATTTGAATACATACCCTAAAACAAAAAAATGCATGATCTGTCACATATTGTACCGTAAACATAAGACCGCCAACACAAGTTAATTCAAGCTTTGCAACCTTGAACATTTGTATAAGAAATAAAATGTTCAGATATAATTGAGATCTCCTCTAGTCTGGGTTTATTATCGACCCCTTGGTTTCAATTTACTGCTAGTAGGCCTTGTGGTTTTAGAGGATTTTAATCAACCCTTTCCATAATCTGAGATGCTAAGTTACCATTTAAGTAAAGAAAGAGAGGTGGCTAACATTTTATTTCTTTTCAAGCATAATGTCATCTTTGTTTAGTAAACCGAGATCATGTGATCTGATTTAACCCAATCATAAAGAAGAATAATATTCTTGATAAGAACCCAAGACCATAAAGGATAGGTGACTAATCAATACATAAAGTTGGCAGAGAAGCTGATAAGAAAATTATCTATCTATTGATGGTGGGTAGTGGTATGCTGCGCAATAACTGCTTCCACTGGAATTGTAAAATGACAACTGAGTATTCAGACAACTGAAGTATGGAGGAAAGTAATCTCGAAGAGGATTCAGTTGAAAAGATTCATGATTTCAACTGTGGATCTCAAAGCATTGGTGGCATATGAAAAGAAAACCAATTGTATCATACCTGAAACAACAGATGGAGTATGAAGGAATATACCTGTTAAAATATCCTATATTTTTCTAATTCATCTTTGTATTACTCTGCAAAGCATAGGTTGCAGATGAAAAGAAAAACTCTAAAAGGATGAGACACAACTTTAAATTTCCTCAACAACAGAATTAACATCTATATAAACAGAAGTGTTTGATACAGAAACGACGTCACCAAAGGGCCTTAGATACTAAACTAAAACCGATAGACTTGCTATACAAGTATTCCAGACTACAAAGACATTATGAATCTATGACCACATACAACCGTTGGCATTAATCTACACGTCCCCACTTGCTGGAGAAGAGAACATAAGTATTGACAAAGAACACAAGCATGTAATATGGTTCTGTTTAGTTCATTTGTAAATACTAAATACATAAAATATTAAGCGAACAATCTTAGCATCAATATATACTTAGGAGCTTAAAGTAATCCTAAAGTAGAAATTTCAAATGATTAGATAAAAAAGAAGCAATGCATACGCTGTATGGAAAACTTCAACAGGGATTTCTGCAGAAACAAAGTTTTCTTTAAGCTGATTCAAAATCTGTGGTCCCCTGCATAACGATAAGGTAGCTTTAGGTCTAAATAATTTACAAATATATACTTATATGCTTTTGTAGAGATTAGTAGCTTGTCAACCATATCAAGAATTTCAGAGCAGACAACTCATGCATAAACAATTATAGACCAATCAAACAAACAAATTATATTTCTTTCTTAGATGCCTAGATGGCTTTTAAGTACATTCTCACATGGTCTTTTATAGATCATATTTAGCAATAACCATTTCAGTGTGTTTAGGATATGGTATGAGCAGCTCCCATTAACATTAAATACTAAGTTTTGGAAGTACTATAAGATTTGGAAAATAATAGATAAAACGTATGGAGTGTAACTAACTGATTTGATCAGTTGAAAAAAAGATTAGCCCCAAAAAATTTAGGTTAAGTGATTGAGCAACACAAATCTTCTCGTGCAATTCATTTCCTCTGACCAATGCACGTTGAGCATTACTTCATTTACGTTTTCTTTTCCATTCATTCACGAGTTAATCAAATGTGCATGCTTATGGTCACCAAATGTGAATACTTACAAAAAGAACCACATAATTTCTAAGTGAAGAAGTTATAGTTCATTCAGCTTTTACATGCTTCAACTTTGGAGCACTCAAGTCGTATAAACTAGGGATTAAAGTGTTTTACCTGCCAAGTTGACTTAATGACTGAACCAACACCATACCAGCTGATTCCATCATACCATAGAACTCTTCTAAATCCTCCAATGTTTTACCACCAAAATCTATGCCGCAAATTTGCTTTATAACCAATGAAGCTAAAGATGTAGCTTCCTCGAGCATTGAGGAAACAAGGTAGCTAAATAAAGAAAGCACAACCTTAGGGTGTGAACAATTCGGGAAAAACGAAGAAACAAATGAATATATTGGCCAATTTGGTTAGTAATTCTTCTTTAAATGAAAGTCTGCACGAAACCCCACATATGAGTGCATTTTTTTTTTAAATCTTTAAGCGATTAGATGATGAAGAAAGACCTAGTACGAGAGTTTGGATGTCAAAACAAAATATTTACCTCTCTGAAAGCTCAATCTGTTCCCAGAGTGCAGAATTGTAGCGAGTCATCGACATCTTTCTCTTAAATGTAGACGAAACACAATATTCTCAATCTACCAAATAACTATAGTCAATAAAGTGCTTTCGTTTACCAAAACGGTGTCCTTACTAACCAACTTCAAGTCTCCAAATCCAAACGGTGTACTGGTATGGTAAATTGTGAATGGATGGACACGAGAAGAGAGAAGAAAAGGAACAGCTTCTTTAGAATTAGAAGACAAGGTCTAGTTATACATATACTCTACACACTGTCACAAACAATGAGGGTAGAGAACTTTAGATCTGATAATAAGAGAGAGCCATAATTAAATGAATATTTTATCTTTTATATTAAAATCAATATTCTGAATACCGTACTAAATTTAGTACCAGATTGAGTTCTGATATGGTACTGTACTAGTACCGATTAATACTAGATACCATTTTGGATAATTTTTTAAATTTATGAAATAATCGTTAATATTTTTAAATTTTACAAGATTGTCCATTGATACAGTTATATTGTATAATTTACTAGTTTAATGTTTACATCAATCATGTTTTCAAAAATCACAATAATAAATAATAATGATAATTAATATGAAATAATAATAATTTTTAAATATTTTTATTGAAGCAACAAATAATTTGTTATTTGGTTATCATATTGATGGGTTGGATTTTATTCTCTTTTGTCAGGTAGCAAAGTTTGTTTTTATAGTCAGTTAGAAAAGCAATATAAAATGATGCTCACTGTACACTTTTTGAGACATACG
>JANTNU010000233.1:21716688-21728421 GCA_024752395.1 Erythroxylum havanense | reverse complement strand
TTAATTATTTAATAAAATTTATTATATTAAATGTTATTATATTCTATTTAATATATTAATATTATGATTTGGTCAGAGTTGGTATTAAAAAGAATTATTGAGGGTATATTAGGTAGTATGTATTTATTAATTTACGTTCCATTCTAAACCTTTCGAATCGGAGGTTTCTTATTTTCACTGTTTAGGATGGAATGGAACATAACATGAAACTTTCCGCTTCCATCCCATCTCATTTCATTCCATTATGAAGCCCTCAAACAAATGATGAAAGTGTATTACATTCTATCCCCTTCTATCCCTAACCCCTCAACCAAATAAGGCCTTATTCAAGCATCATTTCAGCTTTTCTCAAAACAGATTTTTGGGTCAATTTTGCGTGGTCATTTTGATAAGAAAAATGAAGTATTTAGGGAATACATTTTTTTAAATAAATGTTGCTTTATGTCTTAAGTTTCTAATGACACCAATTTCATGTAGTTTAGTTCAGTATTCTACAAGTTATACCTAAAATACTACAGATTATTCCCAAATTGCGACAGCACATTATACTCAACTTAAGACAAATTTCAAAGCCCTTAGAGACAGAATTCAAAGTCAATTCCTTCATGAAAAATATAATCATTTGTCTTTAGTTTAATCTAAACTTAAAATCATTCCGTTTGGATATCTACAGATCAAAATATAGCCAAAATACAGATGCCTATTCAGTGAAAATACTCCATTTAACATATTCCAGCACACTTCATCATTTTTATCCTAATTCTTCTCTTTTGCTTCGCGTACTGGCACGATCATGATAGAACCCCTCATTTATAGGGGCACACGATTGTAACAGAAACCCTTACTTATAGGGGTGCATGATCGTGACAAACTAACTTGCTAAAAATAACGGGCTTTTAATAACACTATCACACTAATAGTGCACGATCGTGACAGACGAACTTGCTAAAAATAAAGGGCTTTTAATAACACTATCACACTAATTCGTTATATTTCAAGACACCATAGTTCCCTTTTTCATTAGCATCAAACTCATTTTAAGTCATCTCTATAACATTCGAAGAGATTCACTTTGATACAACAAGAAAACAAAACATAAAACCCATCCATTTATCTATCAAATTGCTGCACAATTTCTACATCATTTTAGTGATAATTCTAACTCAAATCATCTAAAGAAAAAATGAAATATTGATCATCATATATGTAAAAGCAAGAGATGAACATACCCAGGTTTTCTCATTCACATTTCATCTTATACATATTACCATTTAATGATCATTTATCGTTTTTCACCAAAATTTCTAAATCACTAATTGTACACACCAACTCAATTTTTAAGACACATAATCCATAATTCACATTACAATCACATTAAATATCAATTATACCCAAAGAATGTCAAATGAGTGCATGGAAGCCGATTTAGTCATTAGTAAAGCCGAAGTTAACGAAGGGACTACGGTAAAAAAACTAAAACCTTGGGCTCGCGGACGAGGTTATCTCATAAAAAGACCGACTTGCCATATAACTTTTGTATTAAAAAATCTATCATTATATGAATTATATGAAGACTATAAAGAATATAACATAGGAGTCAAAAAATCGGGGTGGAAAAAAAAAAATAAGTCCACAGCTATGGCATTTGATGATATGTATAGTAGTGGAGGATTATGGGACAAAAAATAAATCCACTTGGTTTCAGACTTGGTATAACCCAAGATTATCATTCTTGATGGTTTGCACAATCAAAAAATTATTTTAAGGGACTACAAGAAGATCAAAAAATAAGAAAACAATAATTGAAATATGTGCAAAACAATCAAATTCACGTCTACAAATGCTATATTATGCATGAATATGAAATGCATTTTTCTAATCTCTCATTGCTATTTCTCATTTATGGAAATCTAGGGTTCTAACCCTTAGTATAGAAACGGGATGTTACAACTAAAGTTTCCCAAGGAACTAAACTTGCTAGATTGTTGTAAAAGAGAAGCAAAATAACTAGAAACACCTTTCATTAAGTAAATTTCTCATAATTCCCTCAATTACATGGCTTCGTGATAAATTCATCTACAAAATATACAAAAATATCTGCAAAATGTACATATTAAGCAGAGGAAAAAGGATTTGATCCCAAGTCATCAACACATACTACAACTTGTATTCCTAAGAAGACATCATAAAATATAACATGTTCTTCAGAATATTTATTAGTGCACCAAGAAATGCCCTAACTTCATCAGGCCTACGAACAAGGAAAAGATAACTTTCGTACAATTTTGATCCTTTTAGTCCCAACTCTACCAAATGATTATAGAATTCTTCCTCTGAAATAGGAAGCGCTTTAACTAACAGTGAAGTAGATTTTATAATAGCTTCTGCAATTGTCTGAAGGCTATCTTTGATTACATCTTCACCATCATCTGCCCTATTTTTCCTTTTTCGTGATGTTCCTGGGTTTGCATTTTGTGAATGAGCTGGCATTCCCATTGGAGATTCAGTGCGATCACCATATATTGTTACATTGTCTGCAAAACTTAAGTCATAATGAGTCAAAATGTCATCATTTTCATCCATGGTGTTGGAAAACCCACTATCGACAGAAATGGTACACCTTCTTATGTCCTGTGCTGTTTCAGCATGCTCGCCAGTTGCCCTATCACGTCCATAAATCTCTACCATCTTCTTGTAGTTATGAAAAGGCTTCTGTTTCTACTCAATAGCTTCTAGTTTAGCCTGTTACAAAAAAACTTAATGAATCAACCAAATCACATCATATATCATATTTTCTTCTAACAAAATAATAAACAAGTTCACCTGGATCAAGGTCTTCTACACTTTTGGCTCATCAGACTACATACTTGTTAATGGACTCCATGTAAATCCACTATCTCCATTTGAAAATAAATCAAAACATTTACTCCACTTGTTCTTAATAATCTTGTTCTGATTTTTTATTTTTCTTTAACAATTCCTTTATCTAATTTTTTTTCCTTTAGTTTGGTTTCAATTGTATCAAGTGCATGCATTGTGAAAGTCCCACTAACACGATTACCTTGTCGATGTTGGTGCAAGTATACGTCAACCAAAGCATTATCCATAACTTAATTCCAAAAGCACGACTCTTTTCGTTGTGGCATTTTGTATGTTACAAATTTAACTACAAAATCTGAAATTTATACCAAAAACATACACAATATTGAAGCTTCAAAATTTTCCAAATATTATAAAAGGCCAGAATAATGAATAAGCATTACAAAGGCACAATTGGATTTGAAAACATTAACAACACTAATAAATATCATCATATTTAGATACAAGTAGCCAATACATATTTTTAAAGCAATATAAAATCATAAAAACGTAAATTAATTACGATGCGGCAATATTTATCCTAAAGAATAATCAGCCCACATTTGAGCAGCCATGTTATCTCTTATGTTTCTCCACTGTGTGCATCATCTTCGTCGTCATTTCATACCCATCTTGGTTATCATTTTCCCCTCTATTGTACTCCTCATTAAGAAATGATTCATCTGGATCTGCACCAATCAAGAAATTGTGCAGAATGACACAAGCCATAATAATAATTTTTTAGTCTGAATGCCATATTATAGTTTTGTGGTGGATGTTATAATAGGAACCCGGTTTTTCAGCATACCAAATGCCCTTCCGATAATATTATGCAATGATGAATATTGATGATTAAATAATTCACAAGCATTTCGTGGAGGATTCCTTGAATATTCTTTCAAGTGATATCGTTCCCCTTTATACGGTGTAATAACCCCACTTCTCAATATGAATCCAACATCAACAAGATAGTATTTTCCTATCATGAATAAAACTATGTCAAAATGTAATTTATGACATTTATTAGTTAATAAGGTTTGAGTCCTATTTTGACCTTGGGGAATTTTAAGTGAGAACTGCCTAATTAGTGCACTTTTCATAATCTGTGAGTCGGATGTTGTTCCTTCCCACCCAGCTAATACATATGTGAACTTCATATCAAAAGAACAAGCACACGACACATTTTATGTTGGATAATCCTTTCTCTCATAAAATCTAAGAGCATCTCGACTATATACTTTCACACGGATATATGTACAATCAATTACATCAAAACAATCCTGACATTGAAGTATATTATTCTCAAATATTATATGTGTTTAATATAATTAAAAAAGAAAATCAACTTAAAAAATGGGTAGAATCTACTACTGTTCAATATTCCCGATGGGGTTTCTAATATGTCAGGTTGTCTTAGAAACATATCTTCTAGTTGTATAACTGCTTTCAAAACACTATGAAAATGACAACATATAGTTTCCCCAGATCAACTCCAAAAGAATGCAATCTCCAGATTGATAATGTTATGCCCTAATATGTATAGAAACTTCGCTACTTATTCTTCAACGGTTGCATTTACAATGGGTCAAAGCATACCTTTTTCAGCTAATAAATCACATAATTTGATAAATGCTTTAGGTTTCATTCTAATTATATTTCTCCCATTGTAATGAAATAAAATTCTTTGCATGATACTCTCCCTTGATTGCAATCTTTATGATGGTGTAAGCATTTGAGGTTTGTCGTTCGCATGTCTCTTACGTAACACCTACCAATAGATCACAAGACAAGTAAAATGAATAAGCGCTAATTGATATATACGAATCAATTTTTGTTTTTGATTATTCATTTGATTACCTTCACTGTTCATGTATAAAAAATAAAATTAGGAGTAGTTTTTAGATTGTGAAAATTAAAATATAACAAATATGACATAGATATGTCAATTTATATATGGTGTTATAAAAGCAATAAGACCTAACGTAAGGGAAGCTTCGTTTAAATCATTCCCCCATTGAAATATTAAGCAAAGTAATAAGAAAACAAAAACAAAGAAGACAACAACGATTGAAAAACACCCCAAATTTAGACAACACAACATATAAAATGAGTGGATCATTGTATTATATTATATTGAATGCACCTACAAAAGTATACAACAACATTGACCTATATGTATGTGGCTTTCAAATTAAATACTTGATATTTTTAGCAGCTCAACCCATATGTAGAGTGAGCCAAAACAAATAATGTTCACTTCAGTGTAAAGTGAACAATGGGTAAACCCATATGTAAAGTGAACCAAAACAGATAAGAGTACAATCCCCTCACCCAAAACAAAATGCATCTAATAATAAAAACAAAAAACATATGTTTTCAAAAAAATCGAGAATGAATAGAAATAGGATAAAAAGAAGGTCTCAACAAAGAGGAAGAGATAACGTTGAAGGTGTTTTTGGTGAAGAGGGTTAAAATGACTTGCAAAACAAAGAAAAAGAGGATTGCCTCCCAAACTTCAATGAAGTCATTGTGATATTGTAGAATATGGTTTCTAAAAGAAAAAAATTCCGGTTCTTGATCCATTTGAAAAAAAGACAAGCCTTCTGTTAGTTTCAGGCTATTGCGAATCAAGAGAGCATCTTCCGCAACGACATAAAAACCACTTTCATCCTAATCACTACCATTCAACTTGGACATGTGATTAACTCAAGAACTGACATAAAAACCACTTTAATATCTAACGGGTGACATAGCTCAAGAACTTGGATATGTGATTAATGTTGACACAGTGAATTGTTCCTCTAATATCTACTACCGATAAAGCTTAAATTTAATTAAACCTGGGGCAACTGATATTTGGAGTGACTAATAATGGTTTCCTGTATGATCAAATAAAATGGATATGTACATCAAAAGATATATAATGAATTTGAAATTCATTACTGTTTGTTCTTTTTTCTTCTCTTTTGGTCATCACATTAAAAGGAATTAAGTTATGAAGAAGGGACTAAAATTATG
Organism: Erythroxylum havanense; assembly: GCA_024752395.1. Taxonomy (NCBI): domain Eukaryota; kingdom Viridiplantae; phylum Streptophyta; class Magnoliopsida; order Malpighiales; family Erythroxylaceae; genus Erythroxylum; species Erythroxylum havanense. Next base: position 21,722,544 of record JANTNU010000233.1, on the reverse strand, counting down.
AGATTCAGGGCCTTTCGTTAGTAACACGGAAAGTATGAAAACTGGGATCTTTTTTGCCTCTATTGAAAGTATATACCCACATAGACTTTGGGTTGGATAAGGGTTGGGCTTTTTGATCATGGATAAAGGATAAGGTGATGGTGGACAAAGGCTTAAGTTGGTCAGATAAAGATCAACTATTGTACTTGGGTAATAATGCGGACACATTATGGGATTGATCTGAAGCAGTTCTCGAGGAGTTACAAGAAATATCAGGTGACCTAATAATAAACTAGCTATCATTAGAGAGAGGAGATGCAAAAAAAGAATTTTTTTGTTATTGTGATCTTATCAGCGAAGATGCTCCTCCACAGTGGCCGACGACTTGCTCTTCCTTATCTACAATGACTGCCAACACCCAACACAATGAAACATACTACTTTTTTACCATAGGCCTGAAATAGAATAGAGAACACAATAGACATACCATATTAGAAAAGCTAGCAGTCCCTAAATTGTCGAATCTGACAAAATTCTAGTTGAAACCTTTGCAATTTCCCATTTATACAGAAGCAAAAAAAGTTGAGCGAACATCAAACAAATAGCACAGGAAGAAAAATAATAAGAAGAGATATATAGAGGGAGAGATGGTAATAAGCAATGGAGTGGTTGTGACTGTAGCTAACGTGTCAGCAAATCTGTGCCAGTACATACCCTACAATCTTGAGCGTCTCACTGGTGACCAAGTCTTTCAGTTGCTCTTCTTCTTCCCCGCTAATAAACAGCACGAGAAGAAGAAGTGGTAGAATATGGAGAACAAAATGAGAAGTCTGGAAATGATAAGTTTCTGGACCATAATAGATATCTGTGTGTGATAAGTTGTTGGACAGTAATAAATGAGTTTGGGTAGGGTTAGAAGAAATAATTGGTAAGAAAAATTATTAAGGGTATGTTAGGTAGTATATGTTTATTAGTTTATGTTCCATCCTAAACTCCCCTAAATTGGAGGTTTATTATTTTTACTATTTAGGATGGAATGGAATGTAATGTGAAACCCTCCGAATCTATCTCATTCCATTCTATTCCATTATAAAACCCTTAACCAAACAATAGAAGTGTATTACATTCCATCTCGTTCCATCATTAACCCCTCAACCAAATAGGGCCTTAGCCTGTAGGACAATCGATGTCTTAGATACTGAAGACATTTACTTCTCTTTTTGGGTTTGATTTGTGATTGCGACTGCGACTGTGCTGCTCCCTTCGCTGTCGCTATCGTACCTCTCCTTTTATGCGCCTTTTGTTATGATCTTGTTCCTTACTATTGTGTTTTCACTTTTCACTATTGAGCTCTTTATTAACAAAGAGAGAACAAGAGGTGACAAGAGAATAAGAGATTTAGTTCTATTGGGGAAATCAAGCCATGCCTCTTGTGTGTATACATCTATATAATGTGTGTAATTATTAAACCAAGTATAATCATGAACATAAAGAAAGTAGGTAAATTATCGCAAAAAATCAAACTTTATTATAATTATAGTCTGAACTTTAAAAAATGGTAATTAAATACTTAAACTTTCAAATTTTCTCAAATATAATCTAATTATGAAGTTGATGTGAAAAGCAATGTCAGATGAAGCAAATCACGCTTGGGATGCTAGGTGTGAGTTAATTTTTACGTCAAATTATAATGAAATTAAATTAATTATTATTAATTCACTTTGAGGGGATTAGGCATACAAGGAAGGGAGTAAATGGAAAAGAAAAATAAATCATCTAAACCAAAAGCCAATCTTTATACAAAAACGTATATAAACCTTACAAATCAAGGCAAAATAGCTTGTGTTTTTTTAATCTTTCATTATTCTCTTTTATGATGAAAGATTATGTTTCTTATTTTGTGTTTGAGAACTTTTAGAGAGAGAAAGTACGTTAGCAAGAGCAAATAAAATGGAAAATTTCCAAACAAAAGAAAATTAAGACTGTGTTTGGAATAAGTGAATGAAGAAGGAGGACATTAATCACCATAAAAATCAATCTAACTTACAGTTTTAGGTGCATGGCGGAAGAGGGGAGAAGGGGGTTAGGATTTTTGTTTTATTTTATTTTATTAAAATTAATGATGTAAAAACTAAATTAGACGGGTCAATTGAACTATAAACCAGACCAATTTTCTGTTTGATTTTTATTTTTGACCTTTATAGATGAAAACAGGTCAATTAAATACGGTTTTCTCTAAATTGTAAGAACCAGTTTGTCTTCTCCTAATGCCCACACCAGTAATGTTTCTTCGTGTCTTCTTCCAACGAAACAACATCTTCTTTACCTAGAGTTCCAGTGCCATGTTGCACACCACTTTAGCTATTCTGATGCTCGTTTGGTCCTTCACAGTCTTGATTGCTTTGCGGATTGTGTTTGGAGCCATCTCGACTGTTAAATCGATGCTCTTCCTACATCAATCTAGCAATTAGTAGGTGTTCAACCTCTATTTCTTTGTTGGCAACTTAACTTTGATTATAATTGCCTTGAAAAAGGATTTTTAACAACAAAACAAACACTCCCTACTTTATTGAATACAAACACAAATATTACAAACACAATCTCAATAAACCCAAAACCCGTTATAAGTTAGCTTGTTGAAGCTAACCAACCAAACCCTTTAGTATTCTCACTAGCATACACCTCACTTAACTTTCTTCTAATAACATCTATAGATGCAATGGCCAAATGGTCATATTTATAGGTGATATGTTGGTTAACCTCTTTGGTGGCAATAGTTGGCAACTTAAAATTGCCAACTAGCAAAAGGAATAGAAAGTCAATTTGAATTGAAACCTTGACCAAGTCAAAACCACCCTTTTACAACTCTTCATGATCTAGAGATTTCCAATATTAACCCAAGTTTAATTCTTAACATCCTTCCTTAAATTTGGTTGTCATTCTGAGCATGTTCTTCAACTTGTAAAATGTCTCAGCCTTCAAAGGATTTGTGAAAATGTCTGCTATTTGATCTTCATATGTGCAATACTTAACAATAATCTCTTTATCTTTAACCAAATCTCAAATTTAATAATATTTAATGTCAATGTGCTTACTTCGACCATGGAACATTAGATTCTTCGTTAAAGCAATTGCTGATTTATTATCACAGTAGATTATCGTGGGACCATCTGATTGTTGTTTCAATTCACTAAGCATCCTTTGTAGCCAAATTGCTTGAGTAGCATAATTTGCTACAGCTATATACTCTGCTTCAACAGTTAAATGAGCAACTACTTATTGTTTCTTAGAAGACCAAGAAAATGCTCCAGAACCTAAATGAAAAACAAAACCTGAAGTATTTTTTCTCTTTTCAACATTACCAGCCCAATCGCTATCTGTATATCCAACTAGTTGTATATTTTTATTGTTTGAATAAAATATGCCATAATCAATCGTACCTTTAATATATCTCAAAATTCGTTTAGCAGCTTGCTAATGAAATTGTCGTGGTGAATCCATAAATCTGCTCACGATTCCCACTCCATAAACAATATCTGGTCTAGTTGTAGTTAAGTACCTCATACTTCCAATAAGTCTTCTGAAATTTGTTGCATCAACCAAATCATAACTACTGTCTTTGACAATCTTTAGCCTCTCTTCAACTGGTGTTAAAATTGGTTTGCACGCGTCCATCTTGAATTTCTTTAAAATATCTTTTGCATATTTTTGTTAGAAAATGAATATGCCTTCATTTGTTTGCTTTACCTCGATACTAAGAAAGTAGGACATTAACCCCAAATCTGTCATCTTAAAATGAGCAACCATATCGTTCTTGAACTCCGACAACAATCTTGAATTATTACCAGTGAATATTAAATCATCTACATAGATACAAACTATAACGATGTCTCCTTCCTTTTTGATCTTGATATATAAAGTATGTTCATACGGACACTTAAGAAATCCATGTTTAATGAAATAAGTATCAATACAAGTATACCATGCCCTCGGTGCTTGTTTAAGACCGTACAATGCCTTCTTTAGTTGATAAACCTTATTTTCTTTTCTTTGCTTTACATATCCTAGTGGTTGCTCAACATATACTTCTTCTTCAAGTATACCATTCAAAAAGGCTGACTTCACATCCATTTGATGAATCTTCCAATTGCTTTGAGCAGTAAGAGAAGTGATTAAACGTACAGTATCTAATCTGGCAATAGGTGCAAAAATTTCAGAGTAGTCAATACCTGACTTTTGTTTATATCCTTTTACAACTACTCTTGCTTTAAAGCATTCCACTTCTCCACTGGGCTTATACTTTGTTTTGTACACCCATTTGACACCAATAGGCTTCTTTCCTTTTGGCAAAATGGTTAACTCCCATGTTTTATTTTTTTTTCAACAACATGAATTTCTTCATCCATTGCTTTAATCCAATGACTGTCATTCACTGCTTCCTTGAACATTATTGGATCACATTTGCAAAGAAATCATAATGGGAAACAAATTCATCATCATTATTATCATCATCACCTACTTGATAGTCTTTCAAATAAGTTGGTGGATTGCGCTCTCGTTTTGAGTGCCTAAGTGCAGGTGAGTAGGAGGAGACGACACTTCAGGATCAACATGAGTTGACTCTTCAGGAAATGGAGGTGAAGATGACTCTCTAGTTTGACCAGTTATTTCAAAATCATTGTTTATTAGAAGTGGTACTGGCGATGATTTCGTTTCTTTTTCTGACCAATTTCGTACTCCATCTTCTTCAAAAGTAACATCTCGACTGATGATCACTTTTTGATTCTTTGGATTATAAAGTTTATAACCTTTTGTTTCCATGCTGTAGCCAAGAAATATACATTTTCCTGCCTTGTGATCTAGCCTCTTTCTCAACTCATCAGGCACGTGTGAATAGGCTATGCAACCAAACACCCTCATATCACTAAGATTAGGTTTTTGTCCACTCCATGCTTCTTATGGAGTTTTATCTCAAATACTTTTAACAGGACACCTATTTAAGATATAGACAGCACAAGCCACGGCCTCTGCCCAAAAACTTTTAGGTAACTTCTTACAAAAGAACATGCTTCTCACCATATCCATAATAGTTTTATTTTTCCTTTTTGCAACTCCATTTTTTTGAGGATCATACCTTACCGTCAATTGATGTTGAATTCCGTGCTTTCTTAAGAAATCATCATAAACAATATACTCTGTGCCTCTATCTGTTCTTAAAGTTTTGATAAAATAACCACTTTGTTTTTCAACATACGCTACAAAATTCTTAAGTACTTCACATGCCTCAGATTTCTGCTTCAAAAAATAAACCCATGCCTTCCTACTATAATCATCAATAAATGTAATAAAGTATTTGTTACCTCCATTTGATGGAACCTCAACATAACATAGATTTGAATGCACGAGCTCTAGAGGATGTTTGGCTCTCCATGCCTACTTTGTAGGAAATGGATCCTTATGCTTTTTTCCCATTACGCATGACTCAAAAATCTAATCAGGAGTTTGAATGGTTGGCAAGCCTGAAATCCACTCTTTGTTTACAAGAAACTTAATGCTTCCAAAATTCAAGTGTCTAAGTTGTATATGCCATAGCCAATTATCATTGATAGTTAAAGCATTACAACAAGAAGCATTACCATAATTAAGATAAGTTGGAAATAGACGATTGGATGACATTCTTGTCTTTAGAATCATGCCCTTTTTTTATGTCACTCACCGTGCAACCATCTTTATTAAAATGTAAATCATAGCCCGTTTCTAGTTGTAGCATCCCACTCCCGCAAGACCCGAACCTGATACTGATGGTGATATCCGAGCTCGTGCCTCACGAGGGTGGTATGCTAGAGCAGTCAATGCAATTCAAAAACTCGGTAATGC
>JANTNU010000233.1:21706320-21716588 GCA_024752395.1 Erythroxylum havanense | reverse complement strand
CGACGTGCGGCCTTCCAGTCGTCTTCTCCGACGAGTTTCTCCCTCTTTTCTCTCTCAAAACTCAGTAATAATTCAACCAACTACCCCAATCTTTCACATTTAACCACAATAAATGCATTAAACTCACTAATAAACAACATATATAGAAATCACTCACCAAATCAAGCTTTCCTTCGAAAATTTCCGAAATCATCCCAACTCTTTCAACACTCACCACCCTCTCTTCTCCTCTCCCACTTCTTCATCTCTCAAGGATCAGACTAATTGTTCTTCCACCACATAAGAAGAATCAACAATAATCTCAAAGGGAGGATCGAAAACCATCCAAGGAAGAAGAAGAGGTGATCGTGCCCTAGAAGAAGAAAAGGATTTCTTTCCTTTTCAAACTTTCGAGACCCTAAGGCATATAAAGGTTAACAATTAAACCTCTTGTCGTTTTCCTCATAATACACGTAAATCTGTTACTCTTTTCACGATCATTTCTAGTCCAATTTGTCTCCGAATTTCAATGACTCGACAAATTAATCCCTAAAATTATATGTCTAAATTTTTCATTGCCATTTACCAATTATTCTATCACTATGCAGTCAATCAGTCCGTCACTCGGAAAATTTCCGGTCAGGACTTTTTCTTCCAAATTTTCCAGAAAAATTTCGAAGAGTCACTATCAATTGGCAATTTCTCCGAAACATTTCCAATTCAATATTCAAACTCAATTATTCCAACATTCCCAATAACTCAATTCAGTATCACACTTAAAAGCCGGGAAAAAGTCATGAATGCATGTACGTGCTAAAAGACTCAGTCCTCTGCAATTAGAGGCCTAATGAATGTTCAGTCAATAATACGCGGTAAAATCCTGTCTCAATTTACCAATTTACCCTTCCCATCGGGGACGGGATATTACACTAGTAGTTGTCCAACACTCAAAAGATTCTGGCAAAGAGTAAGAGCGTGGTTTACGTCAGAAATATAATTTGATCTTCAATTTTAAGGCTTTCTTTCCTCTTTCCAAAACTAGAATCTGATAGTCATCGGCAAGCTTTACTGAAGAATGAAAGGATTCATCTAATTCAGAAAAAGCTTTCTTGCTTCTACTTAATTGATTGCTACAACCCGAGTCTAAAAACCATTGGCAATTATCACTGTTACTAATTTCATGAACGGTCATCTACAAGATTTCTGGGCTATTATTCTCAGCAATTCCAGCTCGATTATCTTTATGTTTTTGTCTTCGAGCATGACATTCTCTATTATAGTGACCATATTTTTTGCAATTATGGCAGATATGTGACTTGCACTCAGATTGATAGTGACTAAACTTTTTGCACTTGTAACATTGAATATTGGATCTATCTTGAGTAGATTCATTCTCTCTTGCTTCTGGTCTAGAGTTGGTTTTGGAATTTTTAGCTCCTCTGCCTCTAAAATTTGAACTTCTTTGAGTATGCTCCGTTTTGCCTGTTACACTTTCCTTTTCATTTCTCAATTTTACTTAGGCTTTTAAAACTTGCTTCATTGTGTTTGGTGATCTTTCATTCATTCTTATTTCATGAGACTCTAGTGAGGCTAGCAAATCATTAAGAGTCATGGACTCCAAACTTTTAGACTCTTCAATGGCTGTGACAATATAATCAAATCGACTTGTCAACGTACGCATAATCTTTTCCACAATATCTTTCTCCATAATCACCTGACCATTATTTTTCATCTCGTTCACTAATTTTTCTACGCATGAAAAATAATCCCAAATACTTTCGTCCTTGCCTTGGTCTACAACTCGTATTACCTTTTAAAGCCTTGTAGTCTTGTTCGTTTAACTGTATCTACTCCTCATATGTTTTAAGCAAAATATTCCAAGCCTCCTTTGTTGTTTTAGTATGGACTATTTTTTCAAGAATCGACAACTCAATTGATTGAAAAATTAAAAACAAGACTTTTTCGTTTAACAAACAATCACGTACCAGCTGTTGTGATTGTTCGTCCATTGGTTTTTCTTTTTCTACTACACCTTTCTCCAAAATTTCACCATGCTTATTGCTTCTCAAGTATAGCTCCATCAGGTGTTTCCACATTGCAAAATTATTTTTTCCATCGAACTTGAAAATTTTTAATTGCATTGGTTGAACTTCAGTTGTTGAACTTGAAGCCATCTTGATCTACTTGAGCACTTTAACCGAGCTCTGATACTAGATGTTGGCAACTTAACTTTGATTATAATTGCCTTGAAAATGGATTTTTGACAACAAAACAAACACTTCCTATTTTATTGAAGAAAAACACAAATATTACAAATACAAACTCAATAAACCCAAAACTCGTTATGAGTTAGCTTGTTAAAGCTAACCAACCAAACCCTTTAGTATACTCACTAGCACACACCTCACTCAACTTTCTTCTAATAACATCTATAGATGCAATGGCCAAATGGTCATATTTATAGGTGATATGTTGGTTGGCCTCTTTGGTGGCAATAGTTGGCAACTTAAAATTGCCAACTAGAACTAGCAAAAGGAATAGAAAGCCAATATGAATTGAAACTTTGACCAAGTCAAAGCCACCCTTTTACAACTCATCATGATCTAGAGATTTCCAATATTAACCCAAGTTTAATTCTTAACATTCTTCTCTAGATTATTTGAGCATAAGAAAGGTGTAGAGAAAATGAGTGGGAAGGTAATTTAAAGGGAAAAAAGTAAACTATTTGAACTCTGGATGCTCTTCTTACAGTGATCTTTCTCACTCTAGATGCTTGAGGTGTCTGGACGGAGAGAAACCTAACTATTAATGTTGGCGTAATTGACAAAGAAAAAGGTTTTGATATTATTATGAGATAGATGATAACAGCTGTAAGTGCAATGAAAAAACCGATTGGAAGAGCAAAGATGGCTAGATGGGATCGACTGATAGAGAGATGAATGGTTAGTTCATGGCCAGATTTTTTCTTGCCTGATGATGTACAGCTAAGGAATTACTTGTTCTTGAAAGTTGGGTATACAATAAGAAAATAATTAGATTTGTCTCATGGGATGCGCTAAAGGCTGTAGGGATTTGACCTTTATTTTTTTCTTTTTTCAAAGAAACAAGAAATAAGAAAATAAATGAATACAACGTATGTATATATATAAAAAAGATGAAATTGTACAAAAATTATGGCATAAATTATAGACATATTTTAAATTTCACATATCAAACTAAGACCTTTAGAATTATTAAATCATGAATATTAAACTATAATAAAATTATTTACTTCTTTAAAAATTAATCTTTACATATTATATTCAAAATCTTAATATTATACAAATAAACTAATTAATAAATAAATAAATTTATTTTTAACAATAAGAATTATTATTTATTAAATTAAATTTAACTGAATCAAAAAGTTAATCATTTCAAAAATTTTATTTCTTATTTATTATATATCAGTTTTATAACGATTTAATATCGATTAAACCTTTAAAACTTAAACCTTTCATTTGACTGATTTGATGTCCGATCCAGTTTTAAAACATTGATTAAAATCTAATATAGATTTAACATGATACATAACATCTTACATTTACCATAATATGGCTGAAGTAGCTTGCCACGTTTGTTAACGGAGACACTAACGTCAGCCTATATTTAAGAAAAATTCAAGGTTCAAGTTTGTCATTGTCACTTTTTAATATTTGGGCTATAATTATAAAATTGTGTAAAGTTTAGGACGTTTTTAGTATTTAACTCATAAAAGAATACAAATATTCTAAACAAATTTATTTTGTAAAATTTAAATTGATAAAATAAAAGATTTAAAATTTTAATGTTTATTTATTATTATTATATTGTTTACAAAAGAAAGGCAAAACATAGCCTAAGCCAACTCTCGCATAGCTTTGTGGTGGACATCTCCATGCTTGTCCCGTTGAATGATCGCCAGGACTGGCAGTGGAGGCTCCTGAAGAATGTGGACGCTAGGACTCCGTTGAACAGCAATGGCAGTCTGGAGATTCGTGCACTGTTTTCCTTCACGATGTATGTGCTGGAGTTGCACCTCCCCATCCAGGTAAAGTAATCCATGGGTACCTGCCAACAAAAAAAGAGGAATGTCCGTTTCGGAAAGAGCTGCTGCTAGTGGAGCCAAAAGCAAGTGGATGACTTCCAAGGCGTCTACTTCGAGTATGACCCTTCGATACCCAAGGGACCGTGCTAACTGTAGGCTCGAGTAGACACCCCAGAGTTCGGCTGTTAATGCCATACCGCTACCAATGTTTTGTAGAAATCTGCCACACCATTGGCCATGACAGTCGCGAAGTATTCCCCCAGTTGTAGCAACTTGGTTATTTATTATTAAACTGTTATAAAATCAATATATAATAATAGTTGAAGAACCTGAAATAAAATTAAGGAAAAAGATTATTTTAATCTATTGAAAAAAATAAAGTTTAATTAATAAATAGAAATTAATTAGTTTATTCTAGTTTATAAAATTTAGTTAATTTATAAAAATCAATCAAAAATTGTTAAAATAAATTAAGCTAAAAATTTGAAAGATTTAAGATTTCTACATAAATTCAATTTAATAATTTGACCTTTTTGTTATATTCCTGCAACAATGCTAATTTCCATATAAGCTTACAACCATTAAAGCTTTTCTTATATATTAGATGATTACTAGAAGGTGTTCAATGCGAAGATGTGCAGTGGAGAATTAGAAATGTGTAATGCCCAGTTGATTTTGGGAATTAAAGAGTACGTATGTATAGGTATTGTTATGATACAACTCAAGTAAGTGGTGCCATGAGTTACGCAAATAGTAGCTCAATCTGGAAAGAACCACAAACCGTTTGAATGCTGCTAGAAGTCAAAAGTATCAAGTTTGCTTTAGGCTTGATCCACTGAGACATTTGTAATTCATTGTTAGCAATATGTTGTATAGCTCACTTGTAATAATTGAATACTACTCTTAGACCCCCAAGTTCAAACTGCGGGATCGTGTGAGTATTGACAAGCCTTGACTAATGCTTGGCACGCAAGTCAGTACGAGAAAGACATGTTAACGAGAGAACAAGGTGAAGTCTTACGAGTTGGCGAGCAAAATCTGAGGAACTTACGAAATAGACACGGGATGCGGGAAGTATTGGTGAAGATCTCGAGAGTAGGTGAGATGCGATATACGTGGGCACGCGTAAGCACACATCAGAGAAAATCTTCAACGAGAAGTGAGATTCGGATGTGAGGTCACACGGAGTTGAAAAACTAAGTCATGCGAGATCCGAGGGTGCGTGAGAAGGCACAAAGGTATACCAAACCTGTGAGGATGTATGAAGGCAGTGAGTACGACGAAGTGCGTAAACACTTAACTTCGACAAGGGAGGTCGAAGGTATGAGAAATATGCAAGGTTTTATACTAACTCAGATTGTGACTTGTACTTAGTCATGGAGCAACGAGACTGCACCATGAGTGAGCTTGATTATGGAAGATGGACTTGTCTATGGATGCATATTGATAGACTTATGTGCGGATAAGTTGTGGTGAAAACACATCTGCAGTGTAGTGGCAATTGTGGATGATATGGCACATGATGACGTGACAGATAAAATAACAGTGGATGGACATCAACTTTAAGATATAAAGATCACGTGGAAGGATCATCTGAAGATAAAGGAGATCTTCATGGATAAGGATAATCATTCCTAGATAGGGTAATCTTTTAAATGTTATGTAACTTAATTTTATTACATAGGATAAGATTGTGATCATAGGTAGTAGAGTTCTATTAGGACTCTTAGTCATCTAGAGGAGCCTATAAATAGCTCATTAGAGTTGAGTGTCAATTCAAATATTCGATAATTGAGAGATCACTCAGAGGAGAGAGCTTTGAGAGTTGAGATCTTTTGGGGGAGTTTTCATTGTAAGGGCTTCGAGTAAGGAGTTCCTTATAAGGGCTTCGAGTAGGGGGTTCCTTGAGTGCTTCGAGTAGGAGGTATTTGTATTTTTTGTTAACATTTTTTTGAGGGTTAATGAAAGAGTAGGTTCGACTATATTTAAATCTTTTGCTGCTCTCTTTACTTTGCTACACTTGTGCTCTTTATGTGTGTGAGAGAATCATTTTAAACACTTGTGTGCATATGAGGTATTCGAGGGCTAATGAAATTGTTCGGTGACATTTACATGAGAAAGATGAATCTTGCTTAAGCGAAACTAAGCGAGATTGTTGGATGAAGGTGGATGAGACTTGCGGTGCAAGTTTGAGTCCAAAGTAGACCTTTGTGATATCTATTATCAGAGCCAATCTAGAGTGATGGCTGGTGGAAGCAATCTAACGGAAAGGGTTACTAGAATAGCGACGATTTTTGAGTCTTTAGCCCTAACAGATGAGGGCCGTTAGGGAGTAATTCCTTTGTTGAAACATATTGTATCCTTAGAGAGGGAATTTCAAGCAACTATGAGAGCGCTCGAAGAACAGATGAAGGCTTGTGAGGAGATGAGTTATGATCTGTTAGTGTTTAAACATGCGATGGCAATGCATGAGATGGGTGTCCGAGTGGAAAGCACTATGGTGAAAGTGCAAGAGCCATAAGTTTTCGATGGCAAACAGAGTGCTAAGGAGCTCAAAAATTTTCTATGGGATATGAAATAGTACTTTGTGACAGCAGAGGTGGCAAACTCGAAGAAGGTGTCGATCACAACAATTTACTTGGTGGGTGATGCGAAGTTGTGGTGGAGAATGAGAACCTCTAACAACATCAGTGTAGGTAGCCCTCCCATCGACACTTGGGAGAAGATGAAAAAGGAGCTAACAGATTAGTTCCTATCCAACAACACTTTTTAGCTCGTGAGGGAAGTTTTGAAGGGTTTGAAGCAAGACGGCTCAGTGAGGGAGTATATGAGGAAGTTCACATCGGTGATGTTGGATGTGCAGAAGATGTCAGAAGAAGACAAGTTGTTTAACTTCATTAGCGACTTGCAAGGTTGGGCACAAATGGAGCTTCGGAGGCAGAACGCGAAGAACCTCCCTAGCACAATAGCGGCAAAAAATGCCTTGGTGGATCTCCAATTGCCACTACCAATTTGACCTAACAGAGAGGGCAAGAAAAATGGTGGAACCCGAGATGAAAAAGAGAAAGACAAAGAGAAGGTGAGAGAATCTTCTTAACATAAGAAGAAGCAATTGAAGGTAAAGGTTGTATGCTTCATCTATCAGGGGTTTTGCTTGAGAATCCTCGAAGAGGAAGAAGAGCAAGGAGCAAATGAACTCCATAGTCACGAAGGACAAAGGAGGGAGCGATGAAGATAAGTTGGGAGAAGCAGCCATCAACAACATTGCATATTTGAATGTTATAAGCCTAATGGAAGAGGATCCATACAAAAGCAAACTCGACGGAAAGAGGAGATGGTACAAGAAAAATGTGCCATTGGAAGAGAAGACTTGCTTCAGTCTTCAACAGTTGGCCAAGGAGTCTTCGAGGGAACTGCTCGTGGAGAAGTGCTCACAGATTATTTCGATGAGGGCATAGAATTCTTCTAGTGAGGGTAATTTGTTAGGCTCCTACGTTCAGACTGTGGGATCGTGTGAGTGTTGGCGAGCCTTGGCCAATGCTTGGCATGTAAGTCGGCATAAGAAAGGTGTGTTGATGATGGAACAAGGTGAAGTCTTACGAGATGACGAGCAAAACCCGAGAAACTTGTAAAGTAGGTGAGGGATGTGGGAAGTACCGGTAAAGATCTCGAGAGTATGTGAGATGCGATACACGTGGGCACGTGTCGGCATGCATCGGCGAAAATCTACGACAAGACTTAAGATTTAGATGCAAGGCAGCACGGAGTGAGAAAACTAAGTCATGTGAGAGTTGAGGGTGTGCAAGAAGGTGCAAAGGTATTTGAGACTCGCGAGGATGCGCAAAGGCATTCGAGCGCAACGAGGCGCATAAGCACTTAACTTCGACCAGACAGGTTGAAGGTATGAGAAATATGCGATATTTTTATACTAATTCAGATTTTGACTTGTACTTAGTCATGGAGCGACGAGACTGTACCATGAGTAAGCTTGGTCATAGAAGATGGACTTGCCTATGAACATGCATTGATAGACTTATGTGTAAATAGGTCATGGTAAAAAACACATTATTAGTGACGTGGCAGCTGTGGATGATGTGACACATAATGACGTGACGGATAAGATCACAATGGATGAATATCAACTTTAAGAGATAAAGATCACATGGAAGGATCATCTAAAGATAGAGGAAATCTTCGTAGATAAGGATAATCATTCCTAGATAGGGTAGTCTTTTAAATGTGATGTAATTTAATCCTATTAAATAGGATAAGATTGTGATCATAGCTAGTAGAGTTCTATTAGGGCTCTTAGTCATCTAGAGGAGCCTATAAATAATTCATTAGAGTTGAAAGTCAATTCAGAGATTCAATCATTGAGAGAAACTCATTGAGAGATCACTCAAAGGAGAGAGCTCTGAGAGTTGAGAACTTTTGGGGGAGTTCTCATTGTAAGAACTTCGAGTAGGGAGTTCCTTGTAAAGGTTGCTAGTAGGGAGTTTCTTGTAAGAGTTTCTAGTAGGGAGTTCCTTGAGTGCTTCGAGGAGAAGATACTTGTATTTTTTGTTAACATTTTGTTGAAGGTTAATGAAAAAATAGCTTTGACCATATTTAAATCTCTTATTGCTCTCTTTATTTTATTACACTTGTGTTCTTTATGTTAATGAGAGAAACATTTTAAACATTTATGTGCGCGTGAGGTGTTTGAGGATTAACGGAATTATTCAGGGACATCCACCTGAGAAGGTTGAATTTTGCTTAAGCGGACCTAAGCGGGATTGCCACACGAAGATAGACGAGACTTGCTGTAGAAGTTCGAGTCCAAAGTAGACCTTTGTGACTAACTACCTTACTTGTATTTTGTGTATAATACTGCAATTTATTTGAAGGTAATGGATAATAAAAGTTTCACTTTTCTCAAATTAACATATATTCTCAAGATTTTCTCTTCCCTGAAAAGCACCAGCTTTATCTTTAAACGCTGTCTGGTTCCTGTGCTTTCACGATTCTCCTTTGCAAGAATGAAAATAGAAGAGCGTTCCACAAAATTGAACTGATAAGCGACCATCACACCTAAAACCATTTCTTCTTGTCCTTATGATAGTTGTCTTACTCCTATACTATGTTGTTAATTTTGGAATTTCGTAAAGGCTCCCTTTTTTTTTTCCCTCCCCTTTAGCAGGAATTGCATGGAGGAGCACAAGATTCTACCAGTTCCACCATTGACACGCCATTAAACTTAATGGTGGAATTGGTGGGATCATGGAGACATCCTTTTCTAGATATATAGAGCAAATATGGACCGTGTGTAAGCATATCGGTGACATTCCTTATATTCACAAGTACAAAGATCGTGATTGAAGTCCTTTTTGTGGAAACATCAAAATGAACGATGAGATAAAAGTCCAATAAGTACAAACCAACCAAAAAGGTTACGAGATTTCCAACTCAGAATCGTAATGAAGCCATAGTAAATACTGATATACCAGGCATGGTAAAGTAGTGGTACACTGAACAACAATTAGAGCAAGTTATCTGTTTTCTCATATTCACTAGCTTAACAACCTTTATACTGCAAAGTCCATGAATACTCTGCAAATTTGTGAATGAAATTAGTATCACCAGATCATGAACTGAGCATCACCCTTGCATGCCGTAGTTTTCTGCTTCTTCATATAGATTGTAGCTTCCAGGCATCCCCATCTTTCCAGTAAGATGGTCATCTCCTGCATTGACTTTAGTAGTTACTTAGAGTTCACAGTTAAGGCTATTACGAGTTGACTCAAAGGTAGGATAGTATTATAGGAAGTAGTTAAAGTTTTATAATTTCATCTTGTAGGCACTTTAAAATAGGAATACCTACTTTTATGATGCAATTTATCCATTATATTAAACTATGCTTTTTACAAACAAGATCCCTTATGTTATGCATTCACCAACATATGCCAAGAATGCTTTGTAGGAGAGCATGCTAAAAACAATAAGACAAAGCCTCAGACAAAAAGCATTAGTACTGAAGTTCTTGCAGTGAAAATTGTAATAAGATGACGATTAATCTTTAACTGGTACCAGTCAGTCATCCCTTACTAGTGTATGAGAACAGTGCTATCTTTCCAGGTTATATGATGGCTAATTAAAGAAGGTAAATTAACAACTATCTACATACTTGGATTAGATAACACACCCAAGAAATGTAGTTCAGAGCTTATCTCCGGGCTCCGAAAGC
>JANTNU010000233.1:21618604-21631536 GCA_024752395.1 Erythroxylum havanense | reverse complement strand
CTACTATTCGGTAGTGTTGAACACTGTACCGATATATATATATAGCAATAATATAGTTAAATCCTAGTGTTCTAAAGTCAGAGTCCTAACAAATTCTTAAAAGGTGGTAGAATTACCTTCGCCCGGACAATCACTATCCTGGGTGAATCGAAGCTGCTGAAATTTTTTGTTGTTTTGAATATTCTCCATGTCTGCTACAATGCCTGTAAAGTTATTTGTACAGGGTCTGAAAAGTGTCCCAGGGACAGATTGATTAGCATTTTGCATGTGTCGAAAGAGCTTGATCAAGGGAAATAAAGAACATTCAAGTACCTGGAGTTGAACTCTGGATTCTCATGATATGGCTGCAAATGCAGTTTCAATTCCTTAGCATCTGTAGCGCAAGCAGCTATACAAGTTGGATTATACCTATGTGTCATGACATGACACCCAATTTCGGAAACATCATTAGGAGGAGTAGAGCCGTCATGAAACAGTTGAGTCAGCTCTTTTCCAAATTCCATTATTGAATAGTGGTTTAAGGAGATAAGCCTCCTCTTTTTACAGTAAAATGGTGGAGCTGAATGGCTTCTTTTCCGTTGATCTGTGTGAGCATGATCTTGTACTGAACAATGATCTCTTGATTGATTTCTTTTGCTTCCTTGCTTTTCATTACTTTTCTGTACTTTGGAATATGGCTCCAACAAAGAATATTCTGCCTTACTTAAATCAAGCGATAAATGAGAATGCTCCAAAGAGAGCTCATCTAAGATGGGCCTTTGATGAGATTCACAACCCTTTTGATTGTGAGCATTATACTTGGAACCAAAGACATCATCTCTCCAACTTAAGTCATTTTCTTTGTTAGGACTCTCTGACAGAATATCATAACTAGATTCATGCTCATTTTCTTCACTGCCAAAAAAGTTCCAATATTCTTGCCTGATTCCCGATCTTGAACTCCCTTTGAACGATTTTCCAAGTGGATTGTCTTCAATACCCCAGGCTGTCTCTTCAAATAAGCCTTCAATAGGTACTAGATGTTTGGCATATGGTTTCTCATGCAATGATAATGATTTATCTGAAGAACAAGAAGGAATGAAATCTGAAGTTATATCAATATCCATAAAGTTTGTGGGATACCATTGAGCACAGGATGCTGTATCCTGTTTCAAAATCCTACGAAGCTCAACAAAACTTGTATTACAGGAATCAATTTCAACCAAGTATTCATCTTCATCAGTTAAAAAACGCCTTCTTTTGGTATTAAAGCTATCAACCTGAGATTTAAAACCCTCCTTGCTTCTAATCAGATCCCTATTCAAAGGAAAGCTTCCCTGGGATGAGCAACTTTCTAAGAAAGATGTTTTATCATTCCTTGTGGCCTCTCCATCATTAATGTCAATGTGACCTAAAGAGTATGAATAACTAACAGATTTGGCACCAGATTCAATGTTTGGGGATCCTTCCTCCCACTCTGATCTTAAAAGGGGGCCCTCTGTAGTGTCACAGAATCTTTCCCTGGTAGTAAACATGTCTTCCAAAAAGTAGCCATCTTCATCTAACGTTTTGTTATCAGATATCAAAAGATTTCTATTACTCCTTTTGGTCAATCTGGGCATGGTATCACAAGGGGGACCATTCAATGATGGCAAAGAAAGATCACTTTGGCAAGCCCATCCCATTTCAGATTGTTGTCCTTTGGGCCCTGAAAGGTCATGTTGAAATTCATTATATGAAACTTCACCATAACCCCTGTTGAGTTTTTGCTCAAAACCCATGGTAGAAGAGGCGGAAGCAAGGAGAGAAGAGGACAGATCATTCTGAATGCTGCACTTCCTTGCGGCAAATTCCAAGTTCTCAGCTGTTTCTGCACGAGAATGTTAATAAAATAGAAGGGCAATTCAGCTGTCATAGAAACCAAACAATTCTTAGTTGTTCATATATTATGAATCACAAGCATATCTAACATTATTGTCAGCACAGTTTGTAAAGAAGTTAAAACATATCAAAACTGGACAGCATGAAGATGTCACAGTATCAACTTCTTCACAGAATTCAGAGTGAGTAGCTTGCAATGCATTGGACATTTTTCCGATGCAATACCATCAACTTCTTTACACGTTTTGTCTTCCATGACTGTATCAGTTAAATGACTTGATAAATCCCGTAATTTTAAAAGGTAAAACATAACTAAATATCAGAAACCAATGGAGATAGATTAGCCAGTTACATAGAGAAACATAAAGATGTCATACCTTGAGTAATGCTGTTCTTCCAATGATTCTGAATCGCCTTCTCAATGAAGTTAAGGATAGGAACCCAGTCCTGCTAAAAAATGTTATAAGAAAGCTGATGGTAGTAAAAAAAAGGAAAACAACCCATTCCTCAACACTTAATAATTGTGTATTGATGATGCAGAGGGCCAAAATTTTGAAGAAAGAACATGAAAATTGGAATTTCTCAAACATTCCAAAGTTTAGTGTGCAGTTAAGCAGGAGCTGGTTACTGCTTAAAAGAATTGAGACCCTAAAAACATGATAGAAGCATCATCTGTTTTATTCTTTTTCTTTTTTTAGGTGATAGAGGCTATAGATGTGGAGGAAGACTGAGATAAGCACATATCATATCATATCAAGTCACACAAAAAAGATTCAAGAAGAAATTACTATTATTAGGAATTAAAATTGGCAGCCAAACAAGCAGAATATTACCTTGAATTCAACATATGTCTTTGATGGCTCAAAGATTAAATCATACAGAGACGAAGGGCAACATAGATTTACAATATATGATGGAAACGCATGAGGTCTACTTCTCTTTCCTTTTTGTGATAAGCTTCTACACTTATCCAGATGCTCAAACCTAGCAGCCAATTCATTTAGCAACTTGTGTATTGGACCTTTGCAGACAAATCGTGAGTTGATATCTGACAGCATTAAGGTTAAGCTTCAAGGTTTAAGCAAAAAAACTCTCCAATATGTATTCAATAAGTGAAGCATTGAGTAGATTGTTGAAGGTTATTCAAGGAAGGATACAGATGTATTGAAATGCCTGCAAAAATGAACGCTATACAAATTAGAACCAGCAAACAGAAAAATAAATGTACAAAAAACACCATAGAAATGACTCAATGAAAACCAAAAATAGGAAATTATATGTAGAAACAGAAGAAGAGAGGAGAACTAAAATAGAACTCAGACCTTGTCTGCAGAACCATCAAGAGGACCCCATATATAGCCTGAAAGCTTCAGCACACCATGCCTAACATTCAATTCATGAGAAGGGCTAGAACTCTCAATCCCAAAGCCACGTTTCAGTAATGTAAGTGTAGAAGAAGGAAGTGTTGAGAGAAGTTCTTCCTCACTATATCAGGTAGTGGAAAGAGTAAAACAACAATCACAATTACTAAAGCTCCTCTGCACAGAAATGTTACCAACACTCACCTATCAAAATCAACAACTTTGAAGGAAATGTGGGGATGTACAAGAGCAATCTGAAATACACACTGTTTGACCAAGTGCAAGACCTTCTTAGGACTTTTAATTCCCAAATGTAAATGGCAAGAGCAAAAAGTTAGTCCAAATCAATGATATGAGAACATAAAACATTGAAAAAGTTGAACAAGCAACCCAAATGACTGACAACAGAGAAGAGGTCAAAAAGAAAAACCTGGATTGCAAAATCTTCCTTCGAACTGGTTGGTTGTAAAATAAATCATAAACAATTACTGCCAAAATACATGTAAGTTAAGTTGAAGAGAGGGGAAGCGGTAAGAAAGAGAGATATGAATCAATTACTTGTTGTGCCAAAATCTTTCTTTTCATCATCAATTCCAAGATACAAGCATTTAGATCCCTGCAAAGTGCAGAGGGGGATAACTCACGAGAATATGAACTCAAACTACCGATAAAGAATAATTAATAAGAATGAAATACAAGTCACCCAAACCTTTATTGTCTTGCGATATCCATTTGGCCTCCCATTAGCTTTTGTTACAATTTCTAATAGTGAGATATCTGAAATAGAAGCCAGTGCTTCTCCTCTAAATCCAAAGCTCCAGTTAACAGTATCCGTGTCAGCCAAGTGATGAAATTTTGATGTCACTGCTCAAAAACTAAACATCCTAGCCTTATCCAAAGGTTTACACAAGAAATAAAGTTCATGCAAAATGCTACTTGTGGTTATGCACTTAAAGTCCTCCTGCTAGATGTTTGTTTTGCCAATTCCTTGTATTACTCTTAGGTTGATCCAATAAGTCCATAGCCTTCACATTAATTTAAATTCCTTTTGCTAGTAATAAGTTTACAGCATTCAAATTCAAACGCCTTTCAATCTCCTTCTAACCTTTTCTAGATGAAACCTCACTATCTAGTGATCAATATATAACCTCCATCATATTCTGCACGTTCACATTTAGAACAATACAATTTACTCTACTCTGATCATTGCTCATGATGGTACAAACAAAATTTGATATGCTTTCACATTTTTAGCAATTTTTCACAAGCCACAGAACTTGTCAAAAAGCTTTAGACAGGTAAGTTGCTAAAGATTAGTAATAGTATTTCCAAGCTGGCAACATGCACAAAACAAAAAGCTTGCACAATTAACATGGCTTTGAAAGCTCACTAAATTTAGTGCCGCTTCTTCAAATTGCATCAAATAAAAGGAATTCCACGAGCCATACAAAGTGATTGATTTAGTTACCGTATCTTTCTCCGAGCAATTCCAACCCATCACGAGAGATACCAGATCCTGCGTAGGCAACAATTCTAACGTAATTAACAATGATCAAGAAAACCATAGAGCTATATAACTTCAAGAGTATCACTACTGACCATCATCAACAACTTTAACATAGCAGGTCCGAAGACCCACAAAGACAGACACCTGAAACAAAGAACCGTCATTTCCCTGATATTAGTAGCTACATAAGCACCAGCACTTTCAACAAAATAGCAGCTAGGTAAAATCACATCGTCGCGGCATGGGCGCCAGCAATTAGAAGAACTAGATTTCATGCCATGCAAGTCCGAAATTGATTACCTTGGTAGCGCCAGCGTCCAAGCTGTTTAAAACAAGTTCCTCCACAACTCTCACTAAGTCGAATACTATAACCCCAGAACGTATTGAACTACGGGAAGCCTCCGGCAATGGCCGAATATCACCCATCTCGAAACCTAACTGTCGTGGAAACAGGCAACCACTGTCAGCCAACTGCCAACTTTTGTTTCAATCAGAAACCCCATAGCCAGAAAGATATGCTTTAGAGTTAATAGAAAGCCTCCATGAAGATAAAACTTCACGGCTACAATCATTCGAGTAATTATGGTGTAAAAGTATCACCTTTTCTCTCTTCTGGGGTCAAAACGAGAAGCTTTAGATACGATCAAATGGACAGCAATACGGCAAAGTACCAAAAACTAGGGATTATGTAAGGATTTGCAGAGAAAGTCTAGGTTTCCTAGTCTCCCTGCAATCTGCAAAGCTCCGACTTTCGGCTCTTCCAAGAGCCCGTATGGAAAAACTACTATTCACATGCGCGAACTAGCTGTTCTAACTTGTACCGGGAGGGAAGGATTGCGCTAAAATGCAAAAACTAAACCTCGACTATTAACCTTAGCCAAGATTGGTATGGATTGCGCTTATTTGGGTTACAGGTGACTGACAAGTGGGACTGCGACCCGATGACTCCCGCAAAGGTTAAACGGAAAAGCAACTGCCCAGTACCCACCGGGTAAAAATCAAAGTCGCTGTCTTTGGATTTACTAACTTCTGTGAATCAAACCTTGCCCGTGTTAAACTCACAACTTCATTCGTTTCCTCGTGTCTCGTGTTCCTATGCCCTTTTTCGTGTATGTAGTTAACAACTAATAAGGGAATGTAATCTTAGCCAACCTGCTCGTACACTTGCCAAGCTCAAATTCTTGAAGGAAAATTTAACTCAGATCATTTTGATCAGAACCCATTAGTAATTGTCATCGAAGTTTTAAACTTTGAAACGAAGCATAAGCAATTCAATTGATTAATAGGCCAAAAAAGGACCAAGAGAAGACGAAATTGAAAAGAGTCAAGAATGTGGGGGTGAACTTGAAGGGGGTAGATGCGACACTGGGACATGAAATGCAAAATAGGAGAAAATGAAGCACATCTAACATGCAAGAAAAACGTTTAATGTTTGTAAGAGTCAAATTATTAATTTTTAATTTATATTCTAATTATTTAATTAAACCCTAAATTCTTCAAATTTCTTTCTTTAATTTTATTTTAGGTTCTTAAATATTATTATATACTCATTTTGTAATAATATTAAGCTTTTAAATTTTTATTTTGTCAATTTAATTTTTCGATACTAATTTTAAAACATTAAAAAAAACATAAGCTTGTTTAGACTGTCTCTATTGTTTTTCTACATTCATATATAACACTTGGCTTGAATATTATACATATATGTATATATATGTACACATGAGGCATGGTTTGATTTCCCTAGAGAACTGAATTTCTTCCTCTCCTACCACCTCTCGTCCTCTCTTTCTTTCTAACCCTAAAATATTCACTCGCCGTCTCTCTCTCTGTTTCTTGCCCCAAACCGACGTAGGAAACAAGTGATCAGGTACCCTTCTATTGAAATTCAACTCATTTATGCGTTTCGCTGCGTATATTTTTTTAGGTGGCTTTCTTGAATTCATGTGAAAGCCATAGACACTCTGTCAGATTTGTATAATTAAAACGAATCCAACTTCTTGCATTATAGGATTGCTCCTCTGTTTTGCTTGGATTATCCGGTTTGCTTGATCGAGATTGTAGTGTCAATAATGAGAATTCAAAGGCATGTTCAACTGTGGACAATTTAATTGACTTAGTTTCATGCTATAAAGTTTTGAGCTTTATTTCGCTTTTGATCTTTTTTCGGTTGCTGGTGGCTATATTTCCACCCGTAACTTTGGTTTCGTTGTCAGAGAATGCTGAATTGCAAGAGTTGTACAGTTTTTTTCATCTAACTTTGAAAATTTGTGAGATGACGCTTGAATTCTTGTTTAGTTAGTTAATTGACTCTGTAGTACAAGTCAAAGTCGCAAACTTGAAACTATCTCGTTTTGCGATCGATGAAATGACAGAGGATACAGGGGTTTTGACAGATTTGGCTTGTGGAATGGTTTCTGGTTGATAAATAAATGCTAAATTGATGAATTGTCAATCCGTTTCTCATAGTTGTGGAACCGATTTTCAGTTTAAGAAGAAAATGGTTTGGATTCTTCATTTTTATCTGAACTAGGGTTTGGCTAGAAGTTTCATGTTGGATTGTGATGCCCTTTCATCGTTTCTGCAGAATGTAGCTGAAGCAGTGGCATTAACCCTTTGAGAGTTTGAATTGCTTGATCTCAAAAGATAGAAGAGCAGTAATGGAAGCTAACTTATGTGATGTAAATCACCTGGGCGCCGATGTTCTTTTGCCTCCACGAAAGCGGCTGCTTGCTGGATTCAAGAGACAGGCTACTGATGGTGGTGCTGCGTTGCATTCTCCTGTAGTTGTGTCATCTTCATTCTCAGCATCATCCTCTTCTCTATCTCTTCATTCACAATCTCCACGTCCTCCTTCTCCAACCCCTTGCTCCCCGTCTTCCGTTGAGTTTCAGAACCGTCTTAAGAATCTGCTAAGTTCTCATTTTAGTAACAGTCATAATCTTTCCCCTGAGCAGATTGTGGAGGCCTCAAAATTAGCTGCAAATGCTGCGACCAAGGCTGCAGAGGCTGCAAGAGCTGCAGCTCAGGAGAGAGCTATTTTTGCGGCAGAAGCTGTGACAGCTGCTAAAAGTGCTTTAGCCTTAGTTGCTTCTTTTCCTGAAGAGACAACTGCAAAGGAGAAGTACCTGAAGAAAAATAAACTTAAGAAGCATGTCCAGGTTCAGGTTTTGTACGAAAAGCACCAACCAGTTGAGAATTACAGAGATGATGAAGAATTTGCCAGAAAGTTGCACCAAGTCATTAACAGTTCCCCTAGAATTTCAAAGAATTCCTCAAGTTCTGACTTGAAGGGGCGGAAAGTTAAAAAGCCTAAAACTTCCTCAACTTCTGAGAGAACTAGGGTTTCAAATGGAAGTACAGTGTTTGGAGCAAACCCATCTTCAGTTTGCAATGGGCTTGCTGTAACTGGTGAAATGGAATCTGAGGATTCTATCCGTGAAGTGTACACAAGTAGAGCTGATGAAAAAGATTCAAAGTATGAAAACTGCAGTCAACAAGACATGGATAACGGAGAAGCAGAATCAAGTCACCTGAAAGACAGAACTTTGGGAGAGTCAGGCTCACCCGGTAAAAAGAGGGGAAGACTTAAAATGAAGAAGTTGCCATTAAGCGATTGTAACCATAGGGATCAGGCAAACCCCAAGGAAGATAGTTTTCCTAGAAGCCATTCATTGACAGATAAGGACATGAATAATTCAACCACTCGTAACAAGCCTTTGTTCCTTACAGAGCCTTCTGGTGATAATCTGATGCCAATTGATGCTGCACCAATGCGGAAGTGCCAGGAGTTTAAGGCACCTGCATGCGTCAATCAAAATAAACTCACGCATTCATAAATGCCCCTGGGAACGGCTGGTGTTTGTGATAGTAGTTTTGTTAGGATCCCTTTTTTTTATTTGATTCATCTTCTCGCTGATCTCTGGTTTTGTAATGGAGTTGAACTAATTAAATTGTATATTTCGAAAGTTTTACTGCTTTGCTTCCATCCCCATACACCATCAATTCCTCCATGTCTGGAATTATAATAAAGAAAGGCATTTGTCGAAACTTAAAACACTCTTTCGGTTTATTCTTTGTCTCTTCAGCTTTTCATCTTGATGATAATTTGGATTTAGACAAAGTTTTATCATATTCATATTTATTTAATTAATAAATTTCAGATAATATCTATATGTTTTTCTTAAATCGTGATTAAATAAATGATTCTTAGGTTTGAAATCTCTAAAAATTGTTATATTTTGATAATATTTAGGATATATCATAATTAATTGTATTCCGAATAACAAACCTGCACCCTAAACCCTTAAAACTCCAAAAATGGTTGAGTAATTAATATAAGAATTAAATATAGCTGAATATTTAATTTAAAATTTATCATAATAAAGTAATTAGAAAGAATTATTTATTATTTTCAATTAAAATTAATTTAAAAAATTCTCAATCAATATTGGATGACACTCAAAAATAATAATTTATTATCATTATTAAAGAGTTAAAATGATTGGGTTCAAGTAGATTAAATAGTAAATCTTTATTTTATGTATAAAAAGTTAGTGAAAATGACTTTGAATTTAAACCGATTACTACGTATTATGATAAATAATTTTTAATTTATAGAAATGAATTATTTTATTATCAAAATATTTAAGAACTTAATGATCTCATATAATAAATGGTTAGATAAAAAATAAAAGATAATCTAATTAAGTTAGAATCAGTGGTAAAATTTAGAGTAAAATATTTAATTGAATAAGAATTAATACTGAATATTAAAATTTAATTAGAATTATAAAGATTAAGTTATGAATCCAAACTTATAATAGGTGTAAGATTTAACGAAACAAACAGGCTGGTGTGAGTGGTTCAGTACTCTCAACCCTTAACCAGCACTTTACTCCTTATGGATTGACCATGTGTAAATGGGGATTAGTCTGAGAGTGGATGGTTTAAAAGAGTCTGCCCATAATTATTGAGACCCTCTAAGAACACCTAGTAGGCTGACAAAAAAAAAATTGACATAAAAGAACAAGGGTATATGTTAGAAAATACCCAAATTGCCCCAGCAACACCTGTTTGTATGCAAAGGTTGCTTTGTATAAATTCCTTTGGGTAGCTCGACGACTTCCACAGAAAGGACGTTTACTTGGAAGAAAAGGGACATGTAGACAAAGGGCAACTCTAGCTCTCCTGGGCATGATTGGTAGCGTTTGGAGTTTACACGAAACATGGTAACGTAGCAGTTAGGTTTCAAATAGCAAATTCTGCAGCTAGTTGCTCACACTACACCACCAAATCTTTTCCTGTCATGTACTCCTTGCGTGATGGATGCAAGAGACTTTAACTTGTTTGATGGATCGGTGCATATAAAGGAGATTTGTTGTAATGGTGGCTGTTTTTTCCTGTAAAACCTAGTGGATGGTAGTTAAGAAAGTTTCCAGGACGAAAGCAATTTTTTTCCTTTTCAATAAAAATTCTCGAGTCTTGAACAAAAATCGTCTTTACAGGCTCACAAGGGAGGCATTTCACAAAGCTGATAAAGAAAAAACCAAAATGAGCATCAATGTCCAAACAAGAAGAATTCATTGATTTTTTTGGGATTCTAAGAAAGAACACTCATTCTCTTGTCCATTGACTAGGTCCTGAGAATCTATGCAGGCGCCCAAAAGTTGTAAATTTTGAGGGGATTTGGAGATTTGCTGATTTTGGATTTGTCCTTTTATGGCCTGGAGAAATTATGATACAACAGATGGAGATCATCTCTTTTTCCTTTTGTAGATTGAATAGGATTGTATTAAAAACAAGAAGTCATTTGTCATAAATGATATTGAGGTATGATTAGTAACAAGAAGATTGCTTGTTATGTCTCCCAGCGGGTAGTCCTCGTCCTTCTCTCGTGTCTCAATACATTCTGCAAACAGTATCCATCAGTAGGATGCATATGATTCATCTTTTTAATATAACCCCAATGTAGATGCAGCTAAGCTCTGTACTGTACATCGGCCATCCATAGTCACAGTTACATAAGAAACACCTGCATAGAATACAGTCAGCCTCTCTCTCTCTCTATCTCTCGCAGCCACTGATATTGCCCAAAGTTACAAGTAATTAACCCCACTCCAGCTTTATAGGTGAGCTTCCTAAAATCAATTTTGAAGGGCATTTTGTGTAGTTAGCCAAACAACATAAGTGTTGGCATATACCTTCGAGCATTCAGTTTAGTTGTAATTGAGTGATAAAATAATTTATAGGCCTTACTTAGCAAACAGCAGATGACATTAATTGTTAGTTAGAGATATCAAAAATAGCCCTAACTTGTCTGATCTGGACCGATTTTGGCTCAGATTGATCAGATTATAGGCTGAGATCAGGCATGCCACAGTTGAGCCCGATCGTAGCCTAGTCGTTTCTTCCAAAATGACATCATTTTGGAATTTTTCTTCAAAAAAAGGTATGGTAGGTTGAGTTGGCCATACCCACCTATAGCCCATCTGGCCATAGGCCTGGCCACGAATTGATTCATCCTAGCCTGCGAGGCCATCATGGCCTTAGCCCAGTTCAGCCCATTGACGTCTCTACTATTGGTTGATTCTATGAGCGGTTACCTAATAACTAATTATATCAATTAATTTGACCAGCGGATAATATCAATTGTTTATTAAAATATTTGATAAAATTAGTTGTTTAATATTAGTTGTTAATGTGTAAACTGACTTATGAGGACATAATTTTAAAAAAATTATAAGGACATAAATATTATATTTCTTAGTATTTCGTTAAATATTCTTATAAGAATTTAAATTTTAGATATTTAATTTTACAAAAATTAAGTTTATAACTTTAATAAAAAACATAATAATAATAATAATAATAAATCAATATTAAATCCTTTATTAATACGAATGATACAATGAGCTATGTTATATTAATTTTTTTTATATAATATGTAAAAATTTTATTATTTAATAAATTAAAAATATCTATAACTATAGTATGGCACAGATACGATATATAGTAGTTACATACTAAAAATATGAATTTTATGCGACTCTCTTTATAGTCAAAAACTTAATACTATGGTATTTTTAAATGTAAGCTAATATTATAAAATTAAATAAAAATTAAAAAAAGTTCAATTAGCCCCTTTATTATATTCTTCTAAACTTCATGACATAATTGTACAATAAAAAAAACCAACTTTGAAATCACAAACAGCAGAAGTAGAGAGTAAAGTAAGGGGTAATATTATCATTAGGCAAACAGTTAACCTTAAATGTTACACTTAAAGAGCTTTTAAAAAATTAATTGGTTGAGCTGAATTAGTCAACCCTACCAGCTCATAACCAAACAAATAAATAGCTTTTTAACATCGATCAAACAGTTAATTTGGGTCAAATAGCTAAAAAATAACTTATCAGTTGTTTACCAAATACGCCAATTGTCATTCTTTATTTTGTAAATATTTAGACGTATATGTAAAGTTCATTAGATAATCATACATTGTAAATAAAATTATGATGAGATTACACTGATGAAATTCATATTACATTTATATATTATTATTCCTAGTCATTATTATATTAAGACTGGACATTAATAGAAAGTAAAAAGATGAACATATTTTATGTTTTTCCTTTTGGAAAAAGTAGTCGATCTCACAGACTAAAATATGAAAATACTTAAACAAACGTGTGAGTGCTTGTTAGAGAATAAGTTCAATGAATTAACCCCATATGAGAAATCAATTTGAAACATTTCTTGTATCTCTATGCAAATTCTCATTATGATGAATATATAAGTGATCATGCTATAAAAAGAATAGCACATGTGCTAAAAGGACTAACACATGTTTGTTTAGTTCAATTCATATAGGTATTTAGGTCATATTTGCATTTATGTTACATATTCATCCATCCATTTTAGTAGCATTTTTTGGTTAATTTATTTATTTTCATCGAATTTGTTATTTATTTTATTTTCTGATTTTTTTTATAAACAGGTGAAATTTGGCTTCAAATTAGACCCGAAAATTTGCTCACGGTATGTCCATAGCCTAAGTGAAATTAGAGGTGAAAGCAAGCTAAAAGAATAATAAAACATGGAGCAGCTGTGGCGTTAAGAGAGGAGCAAAACAGGTGGCGTGAAGAAAAGGCGTGCAAAGAAGACCCACCATGACCCCACGCAAGAGCAGAAAATGGAGAGCT
>JANTNU010000233.1:21536585-21562300 GCA_024752395.1 Erythroxylum havanense | reverse complement strand
CTGACAAATAAATAAATAAATACACTTAATAATGATAATAATAGTAATAGTAATATTAATTATAATCATATTTAATATTAATAAGAAATCTAATAATAATAAATTTAATAAATACTCTACAATAAATTTAATAATAAACAGAAGAAATTTAATAATAATATTTAACAGTAATTATAATAATATAAATAAAATTAATTAACAAATTTACGTATAATAAGAATAATAATAATAAATATAATAATAATAATTAATGATAATAAGGATAATAGTAATTATAATAAAAATAATTGAATTAAGTATAACTAATTATAAAATAAAGAGATCATAATAATGACAATAATAACCAATATAATAATAATAATATTTAGTTTAATCATATTTATTATTACATTTTGATAATAATAACAATAATAATAATAAAATATTAATAATTATTAATCAGGATAATTATCAACTTCTATTATATTTATAATAATAATCATAATATATTTCATAACCTATTATTATTGTTATTGTAACATTATAACCAAACGAAGTTGTCCAACTCTGCATATACATGGCTTTGATGTGATCTGCTCTCTTGGTCATAGTCGGCTGCGGTGCGGTGCAGCGTGGCTTTATTCTTCTGTAGCAGATCACCTGTCAAACATCTTTAAAAATGGAGAGCAGATCACCTACCAAGCACGTGGTTTTAACGTGGTTTTAAGTTTTGAAGCAAACCCGGCGTCATTTAAATACTTGGACAGAACTGGACAGAATAAACTTAGACAGGTGATCTGCTCTCCCTGCTATATGTAACGAAAACTTGTTTATTTTCAATATTGAGAATAAAGACGACAAACTTGGCGTGACCTCTGGCCACGAGTCTCCTTCGCTCTCTTTTATGTTAAGCTCTTGTTCTATTGCAAATTTTTGCTAAACACGCCGACCAATATTGATCCTTTGCAAGAATCAATCCAAATCGGTTCGTTCTCCATCTCACTCGTATCAACTGGTATCAGAGCACTCCTTCCTCAAGCCTGTGGAGATGGCAACTGGAACCAGATCTCAGGATATTGCTAAATTAGAAGAATCACTGAAATTCTTGACCAAGGACACTCAAGAGAAGTTTGATAAGGTGATGAAAAGTTTGGAAGAAAACCAAGCACGAATTGAGTCCACAAATCTCAAACAACATTCAGAGTTTGAAGAGTTGAAGAAGATGATACTCACTGTTAGCCAACAAACAGCTTCCTTGTTGAAAAACCAAGACCAAACACCCTCCATTGCAGCCGAGAAAACACTTGCCAATTCTGATGTTTCTACAAACCCAGAACCAATCCCCTTTAACCTCTACCCCGTCAATACCACAAAATATTAGCCCACTTACGACAAATAATAACCCTGTCACACCACAATATAACTCTACAAACACAAACCCATTTGTTAACAACCTGGCAACGTAGTCTTGCGATGGTTGCCATTCTTACTACTATGACCAACCCAAGAAACCCAAAAAAGATTTCTTTGAATTCAATGGTGAGGGATTGGATGAATGGATGTATAAGAGTGAGCAATTCTTCGAAATACAGCCTATGGGTATTGTAAGAAGTGACCTCCTCCACTTGAGGAATTGGACTAATGACTGCCTCCACTATGTTAACATACTTTGTTAAATTGTTGCCTCTCGCTATCTCGAACTATAACACTGATACTAGTTGTTACAAAGCTTTTCTAAGCATTGAACTTATACTACAAGTCATGCCTACTCTTTTGCACGATAATCTTGCTTAGATCTGTTTAAGCAAGACTTAGCCTTCCTATAGGATCATCAACCAATAACCTTATTCTCGAATGCCTCCCGACCCTTTTGGTATTCAACTCTCACACCTGTAAGAAAACTACGAAAGCAATATTAATGGAAACAATGGAAGAACGAAAGAGATACAACAATAATGCTAACCTTTATTATTTCCCTCAAAGTATACAAAAGAATGTTATCTCAATATCTATGTCTAAGGAGCAAGACTCAAATGAGCTATATATGTAGGCATTCAAGCTTAATGCCAAGTTAGAATCCTAACAGAACTCTACTACCTAAGATCACTTCTTTTCCTATTTGATGACATCATTATCCAATAAGAAGATGTTTCCATCTAAATAGGACTTTATCCGATAAGATGTATTTACATCCCAATTAACAAGTTAAAAGATTACACATAATCTATCTCTATCTATGAAGATGTTCACTATCTTCAGATGATCCTCCTATGTGGTCTTTATCCTCTAGAGTTAATGTTTATCTTCTATGATCTTATCCGTCACATCATCCAAGATCTTCCCATGATCTATATTCGTTAATGATAAGTCATCCAAGCTAAAGTTAGTCATAACACACTGGTCCAATTTAATTCTGACCCATTTTAAGTCTATTAACCATGGTCCGTTCATTTGAGCATACACTAAGTCCTTAGTCCACCAAGAACTTAGTCTTAGCTATGTCATCTTATATAGGATCCAAAACTTTCACTACGCTTGATCTAACTTACTAAGTCACCTTGGAGCTTTCGCATGCTACCACTATGTGTGTAATTAAGCTAACCTTTCACCCAAGGTTCGTTTCCAACTAATTGGGAAGGCGGCTTTTGTTGCCTTCCCAACCCCAACTTCCAACTGATTGGTAGGATGATTTTCGTAGGAGGATTAGAGATACACAGGTCATTGTTAGCTGTGGCTTACAAAAAGAATGGAGATAGGCTTGTTAGGCAGATTGCTAAAAGGCAGGCCGTTGTTAACCCGAAGAACACTTTCTTCTCGGTGAAAAGGTTTATTGGGAGGAAGGTACTTGAGGTAGATGAGGAGTCAAAGCAAATCTCTTATAAGGTGGTGAGGGATGAAAATGGTAATGTTAAGCTTGACTGTCTCGCTATTGGCAAGCAATTTGCTGCTGAAGAGATTTCTGCTCAGGTGTTGTGGTTTTGACACCTTATTTTTACTGTTAGGTTTTTTATAGTTGACTAAATAATTTTCAGATTGAAAAAGGCAGATTTTTCATACAACTTCTTTATTGGAAGCATACCTAAGTGCTCAGCACAGCTTCCAAGGTTTCCTTTCTCAACCTTTCTTACTGGCTCATTTCTCTTGAGTCGATCTTCCTTGGTGTAAGAATTTGTTTGCTTCTGTTTTATGTTTTATGGTTAAGTAGGACTGATTCAGATCTAGTTTTGGTCTTTTTGTAGTTGTGGATCAGAAAGTTTGAATCTTTTTTGACTTAGATTTCAGTATGTGTTTTTGTTTTGGGTGTGGGTTTACTAAGTTTGAACATTAGTGTGTAGATGTTTTTTTGATTCAATGCTCGTAGGGTTTTCAAGTTTAAATAATTGCTTCATCGATTTTCCGGGGAAACCTCTTGCTCGATTTGCTATGTTGAGATTTGGGATTGCCACTATTTAGTTGCTGTGGGTTAGTTTTCTTTTTGCAGTTTGATGTTTTAAGTGACCTTTTCTTCTGTGACTTATTGGTTTATGTTCTGTGCTTTTTTGCTCTCAAATTTGTTTCTGTTTAGTTGGAGGTCCCTGGAGGGAGGATAATTGTTGGTTCTTTGATTTAGCTTTTAGCATTTAGCATTTAGAGTAATTTTTGTGGAGGTTCTTCAACTGGAGGAGCTAGAGCTTCTTCAGTTGGTGCTTCTTCTGCTTTTTCACTTGAAGGAGGTTTTTTGGCTTTTTTTTTTACTTGGAACAGGTTTTTTGGCTAGTTTTTTACTTGGAGGAGGTTTTTTTGGTTGGTTTTTTTACTTGGAGGAGCAGCTTTTTTGGTTTGTTTTTTAGAAGTAGGAAGTTTTTTGGTTGGAGTAGAAGGTTTTTTTGGCCACAAATAGGTTCATGTGGGAGATCTGCAACAATGGCTTCCAAAGAGACCATAATCTCCAGCTTCACCGTCGAGGCCATAACCTACCATGGAAGCTTAACCAGGGAGAGAGATGCTCCACAAAATATATAGTACAATCTGATTGGAAAGCCCACATGAAGACTTGTGGGACTAGGGAGTATAGATGCGACTGTAACACTTCGTTCTCTAGGTTCTTAATCCATTTCTTTGGTTTTGTATATTCAGTTACTTGATTGTGATTTTAGGCTGAACATGTTCGACCTGGAGTCCTTGCTTTTCTAAAGAAGCTTGAGCTCTGATGATGTTATCGACGTCTCTGGCGACGGAGTATTAGTTTCCAGTGCTTCAAGACAGTGGCAGAGGGGTGAATGAGCGATGTAAACTCCCTGACATCTCTGACAACTCTATTGTATCGCGCATCCTGACAAGCCTGGAAAGCCATATGCAAGGAGTCACTTACCTGACGTTTCCTGATTTTTGCACTCTATATTATCAGTGTTATTATTATTATTATTATTATTATTATTATTATTATTAATAATTTTAATTTTAGTATTTTTGTATTAATTATTACATTCAGTATTTACCTTTTCTGTTGTATTCTTTACGTTTCTTACCTTTTCAACCTACATCCATATTATCCTTGTCAAATTTGCATGTGGGTCTACTGGAAACAGCCTTTCTACAGTGTAGGGGTAAGGTTGCGTAATATCAAGCCCTCCAAATCTTATTTTATTGCGAGACTTCGGGGTATGATGATGATGATGATGATGATGATGTGAAGTCTATTCATGTTCTAAGAGACTAACACTTATCCTCTTATCGTTAACTTACATTAAAAATCTTAATTGAAAATTCTAAAAGGGTATCATGTACCACGTGACGAAAACATCATCTTTGTTTTTATAGTTTTTAACATAACTTGATAGCATGGAGAACAAATATTATAAAATCAAAACTATAAGGAGTTATTAATAATTTTGAAAGTTAGGAGGCACATTAATGTCATGTCAAATTAAAGGGAATTCAATAAATTTAACTCTATTATATAACAATAGCCTTAACATCATCCAATATATGCACACTCTTACTTTAGTAACAAACACTGAAATTAACTTAAAACTTGAAAGAAGAAATATTATCAAAACTCAAGAATTGTATAAGGTGCATGCAGTGCAAAATGTAAGTACTCGAACTTCCTTAGGAAAGAAAAGGGAACTTATAGGGTGTTTGCTTGATTATAATCAATATTCCATTCCTGATTTATTCTTGGTAATAGGTTATTTTTTGATTTGGTTGAAGAAAACATACATAATATATAATTCAAGGGTTTGCTTAATCCTTGAGTTTGTAGAATAAGTAAGTTTTCCCTCCCCTATCTTTATCTGTTCAAAGTGGAGGCATGAATCTCATTGGAGCATTCAGTATTGGCTAAACGAGGCCTTGAAATCTTATTAATAGCCCAAGTGTTGAACTTGAAGCACGTGACCTCAAGCTAGGCCTTTCTCATTCAACCTTTTTTGCTCCAAGGAACGGCGAAAGTGGGTTCTTGCTTGAGCCACAGGTAGCTTGTGTTCTGTTCAAACCAACCTCAGTTGCAGAGAATTACGGCTAAAAGCTAATTGCCGTCAAGAGCCTGTGGTTGTGTGTTTAGTGAGGTGATTGTAAGCGCCATTAGATATGTTGCAGAGTAAGACTTTCAATAAAAAGACTAGAGGTGGCAAAGTTCAGAAGGTTCCTTTTTTTTCCCCCCCGTCTCCGTCTCTTCGTTTCTCTGATAAAACTCCTTGCTCCTGATTGGTGTTTTTTTGTATCGTGTAGCTTGTGAGAGAAGTTTATCTCAGAGATGACATATACTGCGGAGCTTCGTTTTGCAAAGTATGTGATACAGCAGCTTCTCGCCTTACTGCTTCCACGTCCCCCATCCTCATCCTTGACAGTAATGTGGTTCTCAATCAGGTTTTCTTTTGCAAAATTTTCTTTCTTTCTCATTCCGCTTTGCTTTCTTCTCGTCTCTCAATGGAAAGTTTGTTTATTTTTTGGCTTATGCTACATGGGAATGGAATTACGTGTTGGTTGCAGATTGATTTGCTTGAGAATCCTGCTATTGATGAGGTGGTTGTGTTGTCTATTGTACTTCAAGAGGTTAAGAACAAGAATTCCTCTGTTTACAATAGAATCAGAGCCTTATGCAGTAACCCTGCTAGGAAATTCTTCGTTTTCTCTAATGAATTCCACAGGTCAACTTTCTCTTCTTCCGACTCTTCCCTTGTTACTTCTTCCTTCATTTTTTTTCTAATTTTACCTTTTCTATGTGATTGTCGCTTGTTGTTAATTTATCATTTAAGGTTTCTCCTGTTCTGGGTTTTTGTTGTATATAGATGTCTTACATGGAGGCTAACTTGCAGGGATACATATGTCCAGAGCATGACTGGAGAAAGCCCAAACGATAGGAATGATAGAGGTTTTTCCCTTTGCACGTTCACCAATTTCCTATGCTCTTTGATACAATGCATACTGTACTTGTGAATAATTTCCAACTTTTCCTGTTGGATATTGGATCCAGCAATTCGAGTGGCTGCCAAATGGTACCAGACTCATCTTGGGGATGCAGCTAGGATTTTACTCATAACTAACGACAGGGAAAATATGAGGAAGGCTTCTGAGGAGGGAGTATCTGCTGAGACAAGTATGTACAGTTTCTTTTTGTACTCCGAGCACATTCTGATGGGTCTAATATCTGAAACATTCTGCAAGGCTGATTAACTTCATCTGCATAATCATAAAAATGATGAAATGTTGGGAGAGCTTGTTCTACAAAGCTCATTTCTGAATTATGATCTTTCAGTTGAATCATACGTGAAATCACTTGGTCAACCAGCTTTGCTTGACCTACTTGTGCAGCCTACATCAGACGTGGTCATGGAGGATGTTGAAGATTTAAGGCCTTCAAAGAGAAAAGTTGTTTATCAAGAGGTATTCATGCAGGCTTGCATGTACAAATTATGCTTGTGTCACATGACAAGTATTGTATGATTAATATAACACTCTTTCTTTCGGTTTGGTCAGCATAAGCCCATGTCAGAGATCACCTCTGGCTTGACTAGGGGAATATACCATCAAGGAAAACTTCGCGTTAACCGTTACAATCCACTTGAAGCATATGTAGGAAGTGAGAGCATTGGTGATGAAATAGTAATATATGGGCGTGGAAACATGAATAGGGCTTTCGACGGTGATATAGTGGCAGTGGAACTTCTTCCCCGAGATCAGTGGCACGGAGATAGATCTTTATCCTTAGCAGATGAAGGTATATGACTTTACATCTTTTGTTAAACCTAGAAGGCATACGCCTCTGAGTCATCATGTATCTTTGCACATGCTAATTTTTCTGGTGATTAGGTTGTCAAAGTGGATAAGTTACAAGTCATCTTGCCTTTAGGATAATGTGTTTACATGTTACATGTTCATGCTTGTGTTAGATGGTAATGATGTTGGAATCTTGTTTTTAAATTTCTAAAGAAGTTGCTTTTTTTTTTCTCTTCTAGAGGATGAGGAAGAAGATGTTCATCTAGTTCCAACTAGTGCAGATGATGCTCCCAGAACTACATATACTTTATCAAGTTCTGAAACTGAAGCAAATCCTGTTTCTGGTCGCCCATCTGGCCGTATTGTTGGTATCATAAAGCGGAATTGGCATTCGTGAGTTCCTCTTGACCATTTGTACATGCATATGTCAATATGGCTTCTGTTATAGCTTCTTTGAACAAGGCTTGGAAGACTTAATGGTGGAAGTATATCTAGATGCTATTGCGGATGAGCAATATTGAAGCCTTTCTGCATCATGATATAATTTGTTTGACCAAGTTTTGTTGCCATCTGGATTTGTTTTTCTCTTGAGCCTTCTTTTATCTAATTTAGTTTTGGACTGATTTGGTTGAGGAATGTTGTCAAAATTGTGGCAAAAGGAGCATTTTTATTGGGATTTTTTGGGTTAAAGATCTGGTTTTCTAATGCTATGATCGCTTGCAGTTATTGTGGATCATTGGAGCCAATGCCGTTGCCCAGTGGAAGTGGTGGCCTAGTGCATGCCTTATTCGTCTCAAAAGATCGCAGAATTCCTAAGATCCGGATACAAACTCGACAGCTTGAGAATCTTCTTGACAAAAGAATAATTGTGACTGTTGATTCTTGGGATTGTCAGTCACGGTATCCTTCTGGCCATTATGTACGAAGTATAGGAGAGATAGGTGATAGAGACACTGAAACTGAGGTTCGTAATAATCATTTCACTTGCATTTGTGGTTGGAGTGAAAATCTTTTGTTTTATTTTTGTGATGCTGAAGACAGTAGGATTTGACAACATAGTCCACACTATCAGATAATTGGACAAACTGTTTTAATTAGGTTTTCTGAATGTTGCAGGTGGTCTTGATTGAGAATCATATAGATGCAAGACCATTTTCCACTCAAGTATTGGCATGCTTACCACCATTGCCGTGGTCAGTCTCTGCGGAAGATTTGGCCAATCCTATTAGGACAGATTTACGGCATTTGCGTGTGTTTAGTGTTGATCCTCCAGGTTAGTTACCCATATATCTTTTCTCTTCCATGTGCCCAGGATTTTATATTGCTTTATGATAATTTTGGTTGGTTTACTTCGATCTTCACTATGTTTTGTGGTTATTGTGATTGCAGGTTGTAAGGATATTGATGATGCATTGCACTGCACATTACTTCCAAATGGAAACTTTGATGTTGGAGTTCGTATCCTTAATAAGCCAGCTCTATTGTATTCTGAAGTTTTCAGTTGAAAATGTCCATTCATATTCCTAAGAAATTTGCCATTTGGAAGGTTCATGTGTATCTATGGATACTTTTTATTTGTGTGTGCGTGCATGAATTACCTGTTTAACGATGACCTCAAGTATTTTGGTCCATTTAGATGGTATACTGTATGAACTGAATCTTATATCTAATCCCATATTTTGACAACTTTGTTCAAACTTTGCTCTTCTCAGCACATTGTCAGTTTCCTTGTGGTGCTCAAATCTTTAATGTTTTCCTTTATTGGCATCCAATTAGATATTGCTGATGTAACACATTTTGTTCACCCTGGCACACCACTTGATGATGAAGCTACACAAAGGGGCACTTCTGTCTACCTTGTTGAGCGGCGTATTGACATGCTTCCAAAACCTCTAACAGAAGGTGGTTATATGAGTTGACCATAATATGCAACAGAAAAGCTTGATTGATGGAACTTAATGTGTTCTTTGTTTGATTAACTTGTGTTCTTTGTTTGATTAACTTGAAATTTTGTTTTCAGATATATGTTCTTTACGAGCAGATGTGGAAAGGCTAGCTTTTTCAGTCATATGGGTTTGTACTTCCAACTCTTGACCATTACGAGACATCTTCAGCAGCAATTGCATTCCTTTCAAATTATATCCGGCACTTGTTTACAGAGAAAATCTTGTAATCACGTGTCTTGGAATCACATGAAAGAAAAATTTTATTTAGAAGACATGTAATTGGCATACCTCTGAAAATTTTACCTTGGTAATGGTTGATTTCACAGGAAATGAGCTCCGAAGCAGAGATTATTTCTACTAAATTCACAAAAAGTATTATCAAATCATGCGCTGCCTTATCCTATGTTGAAGCGCAAGCTAGGATGGATGATAGGTACTTTTTATCCATGTATTGCTTGATTAATTGAGATATATACAATGTTTAATCCTCACTGTTCTATGGTTTGTGAGTAACATAAGGGAAGCTATGCATTTTCTTGGGAAAAGAAATTAATCAGTCCCACTATTGTTTTGAGCCTTGAAGTGTCCTTGCTAGGTCGCAACACAAGTTAAAAATCATTTAATCTAGGTTGAGTAGATTGTATGATCAAATCACACCCAGGAATTGCACTTTGTGCATACTGTCTTGATTTGGTGAATTTGTATCTTAGTTCCCCTGGAAAGTGCTTTCCACTGGAGTCATTGATTCTAATTGATTTTATGCTATTGCAGTCGGTTAGTGGATCCATTGACCAAAGATTTGAGGAATATGAATGCTTTGGCGAAGGTATGTGCACTTTGGAGCTTGCTTCAATCATCTTCATTCTTTCTTGTAGTAGTGTTATAAATTTACATTTCCTGTCCGTATTGTATTGAGAAGTTTCCTTCCACCCTCTAGATTATGAGACAAAGGCGAATTGAGAGAGGAGCACTAACTCTAGCTTCTGCTGAAGTAAAATTTCAGATTGATACTGAGACTCATGATCCTCTTGATATAGGTATTCTGTCTCAAAGCACTCCCAATGGTTTGACCTTTTTTCATTTCAGTTCTTGAAAACTATTACTTACCCCCTTATAGTATTGTTTAGCTATCACCCAATCACTTCCATCATATTTCATTAGTTTTTCGTCTAATTTTTTAACTCAAAACTGTATAGTATTGAAATTCTTAAGTTTCCAACCTTGTTTTTTTGAGACTATGAATGGACAGAAAACTAATGAAATATGATTGAGGGAGTTGCATGGTAGTAGAAAATAATGTAGGGAGGTAAATGATAATTTTTTAAATATAAGGAATAAAATGAAACAAGGTCAAACTAGGGGAGGGTCTCAAGTTTAATTAATTCTATCTCTTTCTTCAATAAAAGTTATAAATTAATTCTATCTCAACTACCAAAGTTAGTGAGAAGTGGCATCTTTTGATTGATCTAATGAATAGTAATTCTGTGTGCTCTCTAAATTTGAATGGATTGCTCTGATGGAATAAGATTGGGCTACTTTTCTGTGCTAATCTGGATGTGCTGTAAACTTTAGTTGGGACTATCCCTATAACTTCTATGAATTGCTT
Source organism: Erythroxylum havanense (assembly GCA_024752395.1). Lineage (NCBI taxonomy): Eukaryota > Viridiplantae > Streptophyta > Magnoliopsida > Malpighiales > Erythroxylaceae > Erythroxylum > Erythroxylum havanense. Next base: position 21,551,569 of record JANTNU010000233.1, on the reverse strand, counting down.
CAAGTATGAACAATTTGCGGCAATATCTCTCTTCTTCATGATTCACTATAAAATTGACTGTTCGCCTTACTTTCTTTTTTTTTCCTTTTCTTGACTGTAGATTTCTGTTTCTATATGATTTTCCCTCATATTCATTTATTTTTGTATAGGCATGTATCAGATTCGAGAAGCAAACCAAATGGTGGAGGAGTTTATGCTTGCTGCTAATGTTTCAGTAGCTGAACAAATTCTGAAACATTTTCCTGGATGTTCACTACTAAGGTGAAATGGATTGTCTTCTTGGGATATTTATTGATTATCTGATATATCAGGATTCTCAAGTTTTTATGTCCTTACCATTAAGGATAAGAGTGGATTAGATGAGAGAACAATGGTCCAACCTGTCCATTTCCTATGCATTGTGGTCCTCGTGTTATTGAGGCATCTGGTAGATGTCACTATTGATTGATATTAAGTAGAATATAAATGGATTTGGTTCACTGTATGAATGCGACAGAATGAACATTTAGTACTGCTATTACTTCCAAAGTTTCTGAATTGTTATCGATCTTTTTCCTTATTTTGTCTCAGAAAGACATCTTCTGGTTTAAGTAATTGCTTTTAGTATACATTGTTGGTACTCTTGGGTAGTCTCAGAACAATTTTCAAGAATAGAATTCTTCAAATGCTTGTCAAATACAAGCTTGAGATGCTCTAGGGGGATGAAAACATTGATTCATTCATTTCCTGTGTAGACGACATCCCACCCCAACTAAAGACATGCTTGAGCCATTGCAGCGTACAGCTGTTGCTGTTGGTCTGAGCTTGGATGTCTCTTCCTCCAAAGCACTAGCTGATTCACTAGACCGTGCTGTGGTGAGGTTCCTAACAACATGCGTGCTCCTTCTTGTCAAATTTGGTGGTCCATTTCTCTGTCATTCGTATTCAAAGCTATTTATGCTATAGTGGGCTTTATGTTTATGGCATGTCCAATTACAGAGTGCTTTGTCTAGTTTGAAAGGACATTTTTTAGTAGACTTTGTGACTTAAATTGAACTACCTGTTGGTTTTCATCTGTGCAAAATTTAAGGAAACTGAGATTTCTTTTTGGAAAAAGCTTTTATCTTTTTTATTGCTCTTGAGCTACATGGAATTTGCTACTGCAATCTTGTATACATATGTTTTCCAGGGTGATGATCCATATTTCAACAAACTGATCCGCATAATGGCAACGAGATGTATGACGCAGGTAATTTTCTTAGTAATTGAGATCTAAAACTACTTACTGTCTATTACAATTCTGATATATACTGATTGACTTGGATTGCAATCAGGCTGTTTATTTCTGTAGTGGGGATCTGAGCCCTCCAGAATTTCATCATTACGGGCTTGCAGCACCTCTTTACACTCATTTCACATCACCTATCAGGAGATATGCTGGTTAGGGAAAATTTTAATCATGTTGATTCCCAAACATTTCATTTGGATATTTGCAGCTGAGGTTGGATTTTTTTTTTTTTGGTTCGCTTTCAGATGTTGTTGTACACAGACTGCTTGCTGCATCTTTAGGCATGTATAAACTTCCACCCATATTCAGTGACAGACCCCGACTGACTAGTATTGCTGACAGTAAGTGTTGTACTTATTTCGTGTTAAACTTTGTTGTTACAATTATGGAAATACTGGAACGATTCTCAGTTTCTGTGGATAAAGCACTTGATTGCTATTCTTGGTATATGCATCTATCATAGATTGTTGTATTGAATTTCCTTCATTGAGGAAATGTTTCTTAAATCTAACTTTTACCTTCCTATTTGTGTGTGCGCCATCAAAAACTAGTTGAATGCTGTACTTCATTTTATCTGCCTCTGTTCAATGTCAGAGATATTACTTACTATGTACAGATTTAAATGACCGGCATAGGAATGCACAGATGGCAAGCCGAGGTTCAGTAGAGCTCCATACGCTTATATTCTTCAGGAAACGGTAAGTGTTAATATCTATGGTTTTCTGTCTCCATCTCTCTCTCCTGTGTGCATATGCATGCTCACACAAACTTATTAGCAGACTGATATCATTCCTTTCATTTTTCCTTATCCCATCTCTGTTTTGTTGCAGTCCCACAGACACGGAGGCCAGGATAGTGAAAATCAGATCAAATGGTTTTATTGTATTTGTTCCCAAGTGTGTACCTTTTCTTTTTTATTTTCTTCTTTACAGTTTACATCTCTGCTGTTTAGCATATATGTATTTTGTAAGGATTGTTGTCTAGAAGAATCAATCACGGTATGATTTGGTGCAGGTATGGTATTGAGGGGTCAGTATACTTGACGACAAGGAGTGAGAAAGGAAGTGGTGAGTGGTATGTAGATGAGCAGCAGCAGAAGATAAAGAAGATGGATGGTACGGTTTCATATGGTGTACTGCAGAAAGTGAATGTTCATCTGGAAGTTGTAGAGCCGCAGCCTAACAGGCCTAAACTCCAACTTACCCTTCTTTAAACTCTTCTGTATTGCCTTCAAAAGACATTTAAAATGGAAAGCTAGAATGAGGTATTGCTATGATTTTCTTGTAAAATACAGGCTTAGCTGAATTATTTAGTGTCATTTTATACAAATTCCCTGTGTGTGCTCTAAATGTGCCCTTTATTTGATAGACCATTTCTATAAGATGGATGAGTTTATGGCATAGGCGTGAGTGTTGTGTTGAGGCATTTGGCTTTTCTTTCCTTGCAAGGTCTTTTTATAAATGCAAATTACATTTCCTTGGCATTGCAGTTTTAGTTATTTAAAAGAAATAGAGAATCAAAGGGAACAATTACAGAAACAGATCTACAAAGTTTCACTTCCTAACGATTGAAAAATCAATTAATGTGGCCTTTGCTTTTCGTGGTTCCTCCGTCCCTGGAAGGAACAATATCAATCCGATCTAACGTGTAGCCGAGGAATCCTAAATCGAAATCGAAAATGAACCAAGAAAAAAATTGATATATACTAATTAACAATCGTTTATCCCGGTCATGACAGGATCGACAGGTAGAGAGTGGACCATAATGTGAGTGCCAGGGCAGCAGCTAGGTATGCCCATAAGAGGAGAACTGAACATTCTTCTTGCCCCACATCAAACAGCTGCGCCATCGTAGCTGCATTAACAATTCAGGAAGCTTTAGATCGTTGCACATGCTTAACCACTCTAATTATACATCTGATGAGGAACAGTATGTGTGTGAAAATTACAAGGCTAAATATAAGTAAGGAGAGAAGGGTTACCGATATTCATGGCAGGTGGAACAGTGTACTGAACCATGAGCACAAAGTGGAACAGAGGGTCTGCTGGAAGGAAGCCAAGGCTGCTAGCCACTTTAACAACCCAAATACCAACTGCTGGGAGTATCAAGAAACGAACACACACCACTCCTATGATGACCATTGGTTTGATTCTTGATGACCGTAGACCTTGAATCAGGTTTCCTCCCAGTATAAGCGTGATACAAGGAATAGTTCCATCCCTACAACCCGAGAAATTATTATGGACATCTTCTTGAAGACTAAAGCCTTTTAGATGCTATGATGCATACATACCCGACTAATTTCACGGAGTCCTGGATCACCCGCAATGGGGCATTTTCTCCAATTATCAAGTTCTTCAGAAATGTAACAGCTCCAAAGGCAAGTCCTACAATCTGAGATAAAAGTCAAAACGAGTTTTTAAGTTCATGGGGACTCTTTTTCCCAGTTCAAGTGCCAACTCCTAAAACAACTTACCGCACCAAGCGTTGGGGGCGCTAATAGCTCCTCCAAAATCTGATGACAAAATCCAATAACTTTACTCCATAATGAGGCCTGCCCATTTCCATGCGACGCACTCTGAAGAAAGGGGAAAAAAAAAGGGTCTCACAGTTACTTGTCGTCTCTATATGCATGCTTGCATGTGATGACCAAAGAGGAGGACACTTACTATTTGGCTTTCCGACATAACTACAGAAGCATGTTCCTTATCGTTCCCTTTCAGAAGGTGAGTTTCTTGGGAAGCTTCCAAATCTGTGTTGGCTTCTTTTGAAAAACTGTCAGCTGCTTCAAGAGCTTTGAATTTCGTTGCAGAACTTCGTACAAGCTGGTAAGTATAGGTCCAGATGAAAAAGCCACCAAGCTGAACCAAATATAATATAATATGAGATATATAGGTACAAATTTGTTCAACGTGAGTAGAAAAGAGGTAACAATTGCCTTACCGCCATAGAAAAAGATGCATATGAGAGTCCAATGGAGCGGCAAGTGCTTGGTTTACCAAATGGACTTGCGTCCTCGTCGCAGATTGCAGGGATGATTATTAGCACAAGATTTCCCAAGTTACCTGTTTCGATGAGCATGACAGTTAACAAGACATAATTGTTGAGGCCCAGTCATTAGGTGTACAGAATTCAAATTACCTGATGAACATGAAGCAATGACAAGTCCTTCTATATGGGGCTTGGGTCTTAGTATTTTAACCAGTATCCACCCCAGAATCCCTCCGATCAAGAAGGTGAGGCCTATGTTAACGGGCATGAACCACCTGAACAGATTGACAAGAAATGTCAATTTTGCTGTGAAGTGACTATGGGAACGTGAAAAGTCTCAGACTTTTACATCACGCCTTTTGTTTTGCTATCTAGTAACTCGTGAAAATATCGTATTTGCATGTCAGATGTAAGTTTATCTCTTATTCGTCCTTTTCACTGAACACACTCGAGATGTCTGAGCGTTAACATGTTCATGGAACTTAAATTATTTGTATACAGTTAGCCTACCAGGATATAATGTCTTGGAATGTGACGGTCTCCGCCAGACTAGCAAACATGAGCGCGGGCGTGAACACCATGAACACAATCTGCAATTCGATAATTAAAATGGACAGCTTTCTACGTGGACGGAAAAAAGAAGAACAGGGACAGCTGGAAACGTAGAGTGTACCTTATTGAGGGACCGTCGCGTATCAGCAGAAAGAAGATTGCAATAGTCGGTAGCCATGAAAGCTCCCAAGCCGCTTATTAACAAGACTTGTAGAATTGGCATAGAGGCAACCTCAAACAGTGACAAGAAACCCATCTTCTCCTATATATGTATCAGGCTTGGTAATAAGATGGACAACAGGAAGCAAGGAGCAGAAACTAGGAATAAGTAGTCCCAATCGATATGCTTCTCTCCAATGTTTAGTGGCTAGCACTTCTAATAACGCTGTGCTCCAACACCAAACTTTTATAGATAACAGAAGCTGAAGAAAAGGAAAGACCTGAGAAGTAGCAGGCAAAGATAGAGACAAACAAAACAAGAAGCAGTTTGAACAACAGATGACGCAAATAAAAAATGATGGTAAGAGTTGATGTCTGGACAGTGGTGGCACGAGAGACATATGCACGTAAATATTGGCTACTCAACTGGGGTAGGAAGCAACCTAGGAAGGGTATTGTTGATGTAAATTTCCACCTTCATTCCAGTATCTTTGGAATGTATATATATGCTGCCCAGTAATCAGCTCAAGACTCATGAATTACCAAATTTGGCCTATTTTTCAAGGTTATATTAATGAAAATTTTGAACTTTTAAAAAATATTGAAACTTTTCTTAATTATGTTTAAAACGGAAAAAACACTGAAACCTTATCAGTTTGTTCAATGGACAAAGAGAAGTCAAAATTGACTCCTAAAGCACGTCAAGTTGAAAAGGCATACATAAAATTGCCATAACATGCAAACGAGGGAAGGTTCCACTTGCTCAATTTTGAAGTCACGGATGATATCAGCTGGGGCCAATCATTTTCTGTATTTACCACCGTCTTTGTCGGCTCAACATGAAGAGAGTATAACAGCTCAGAGCAACTTGCTCTCCTTCAATTATGAAAATGAGGACAAAGTTCTTAATTAAACCAAAACAAGGCTTGCTAGTTGTTTACCTTATTATCTAATTTGTCATGTCAATAGCACCAACGTTTGAAGTTGCTTGTCCTCTGATTAATGATACATAATGCAAGCTGAAAGGTCAAGTACTCACATGCGGTACTACATCCTTTTTTTTATTCATTTATATTCTCTATCTTTTTTAATATTTCGTTCATGTTAAGATTAGGAAAAGGCCATTCGATTCCTTGAATGGGTTAGTTGAGAAGCAGACAAGAAGGAGACAAACAGAAACAAAAGTCCTGATCTTCTCCTAAACAAAACTCCTTTTCACAAAAGTTAAACTATATATAATCCTCATTGTTCAGACATGAAATCTCCAGTTTCTTTGAAAGCATTGATCACAAAAAAGATAAGTCATCTCATATTAATCAATGGCAAATCAAAATTGAAAGTTGGTATTGTACGTACATGAAAGAAATGACGAAGAATGTTGATGTAGAGGTAGAGAGAAGTGATGATGATTAGAAACAAAACCTGGTAAAACTAAGACTATATCCTCAACAAACCGTCAGGCAACGCGGCGCAGATGGAGATTCAATGATGTTGTGCGCTTTCAACATATGACATTATAATCTTCCTATTTTCTTGGAGTTTCTGCAATTGAATTGCCTTCTTAATCTTCATCATATATGCACATAGCCACCTTATCTATGTTGTGTAAGAGGTGACATGTCAATGTTATCTCATGTCCTAAACAGCCTGGCCTGGGTTCTATTGATAGGGTCAACTATCAATACCATCTGATAAAATTTGAAAGATAAAATTGAGGATTATGGAAATTAAATTTGCATTTGTCATACAAAAGTGACGTGGCAAAGACTGGCATTCCAACTGACCAGCCGACTTATATATATTTTATTTTATTTTATTAAAATAAAAGTTATATTCATTAACAAATAATAATATATTTATATATAGCTTTATGATAGTAAATTAAGTGTTCCATTCAATTTAATCAATAATTTTTATTTTTACTTATAATTAATACTTCTTATAAATAACTAATAATTAATTTTATTGATTCTTACTATTGATAAATAAAAATATATTATTTATGATTTATGATTTATATGGTCTCGTTACTTTTATAAAAATATATAATATTAAATTATATTATTAAAAATGAATAAACATAACTAATAATGTGTAAATAAGATAAATCAATCTATTTGACTTATGTTCCTTCTGATTTGTGATCTTAATTAATCATCTCATGTCACATAATCGTCCACATGATGTGCTATCTTAATAATCTCACATTGTCCCTCTGGAATTAAAAAAATGCCATTATCATCGTCATCATTATTATATTTTAAAGTTTCACAATGAAGTGGAGTCTAAAGAGTCTGATAGTATGCAACCTTACCCTAACATTGTAAAGAAACTATTTCCAGTAGACCCACATGCAGATATGACATGATAATAATAATACTGATTAAAAAAGTAAATACGTAAAAACTAGCATATATATATATATATACACCTGATGGTGACTATAATCTACAATTACTTTTCACCCTACAAAGATCAACTTTTCTTGTTGCTAGTTGTGTTATGAGTCTTCGTTGAGCAATCCTGAGAATATAACAATCCTAGGCTATTATACGTCCATCATGGAAATCTTTTCCCCTACACTTGAAAAAAATTATACCCTAAGGATGAGGCAAGAGGACTTTAAGGTGTGTCGCTTATCCTTATCCTATCACACTAGACTTTTCTAATTTTAGCCACTGTCACAATGAGGACCAACTCTGATATATCTTTCTTGATCACTTCCCTTCAATTCTTATAAAGCCTCTCTTTTCTCCTCTTGTATCTACTAAAGTTTATTTTCTCGCAACGTCCTATTGGAGTATTAGAGGGCATTTTATTTACATGCTCAAACCATGTAAGCCTTTTCTCTCTTAACTTGTCATCAATACTAGTTATCTGTAGCTTGTCTCTCATTACCCTATTTCGTATCCTATCTCTTTTGATAATATCATACATCTACCTAAGCATACATATTTTTGCTACTAATAATTATTGGTATATCTAAACTTAGATTCCTGAATCACCATGTTAGCAACAAGTACAAACGAAATTAACAAAAGGACTTATTTTTCATATTTCTCATAAAAACAACTGAGAGATTTAACGAAATTCATGAAATTAAAAAAAAGATACAAAATCTCTTGAAATTTTATTTATTTGTATTAAAAACTTTAAATTATTCTTTCGTTAAACTTCAACCAAGTTAATTGATTAGTAGAATAATTTAATAGGATTTTAATAAGAAATATTTTTTAAAATGAATAACCCGAGAAATAAACGGAAGACGAGGATTTTCATTTAAAAGTAAACAAGATAAGAAGATACACGCAGGGCTGTTCAAGCAGCCTTTTGTGATGATCGTGCCGAAATTGACCTCTACTACTTGTGAATAAACTAGGAAATGAGTTGTAGCAATCTCAAGAATTTGTCTCCGTCACATTAATTATTGTACAAACAAACAAAGTGATGATTATGAAACAACCACAATGATGTTGAGTTGCACGAATGGCCCCACCAAGACAACACGGTTCATGAATCTTTTACATTTCTCACATTCTCTCTAATCTCAAGTCCATCAAGGGGGCTAGAAAGTTTCCAACATAATTGAATTCAACTTGGAAGTTTCTTCATCAATCAAGAGTAGTCCTTTCACAATTAAAAAAAACGTTGTTGTACCGGAACTTAATTTTTATTACAAAATCTTAAAGCGCTTGCAAGGACCAACTTGTATAAGCAGCATCCAAGCTTGCACTGAACAAGGCATAAATTACAGCTCACTTTTAAATAAGTACCTATCTCCTCAAAGGTCAAATCTAAGAGTAATAAAACTAAAAAGTCCTTGCCTCTTCATAGTTGCCAAAATGACAAACCATTCTATACATGCATATCTAGACCAATGACGATTAAGATGATGCGAAACGTTTAAGTTTTTGGAAGTATTAACAATGAACACTTTTTTCATATTATAAAATTTGTCAAACTTCATTGCCCTAGTAACACCCATTTCAGATCCTCTGTATCCCATAACCTGTACCAATCCTGTGCTAAGCCATAACCTGTACCAATCCTGTGCTAAGCCATCACTGACTTAGCACAGGGTTGATACAAGTTATGGGGTACAGAAGATCACATCCCTAGTAACACCGTACCCACTTAATACCATGTCATTGTACAACTCCTCTCAGTCCGTTGCTACGACAATTTTAAACAACCAATGTAACTTCGACCGTGCACAAAGGACTTAAAGATGCATCTGGACCAGATTACGACAAGTTGATCAAGAAGTTAACTATTAATAACATATACATGAGATGAGATAGGGAGGTAAAGAAAAGAGCAATAAATAAATTAGATAAAATCTTTACATTACCTGCCAAAATCAAAAGGCTTCAGAATTAGGAACAACATATGTAAAGTGCTTCACTGGGTTCCTTAATAACACAATTCGAGCCCTTTTCCTTAGACAACCACTTGATGGTTTGTTTAACACTTCCTCTTGAGTATCCTCTTTGCTCAACACTTCCCCATCAGAATTTAAGGCCACGAAATCAGATATCATCAGTAAGAACACTGTAGCAGAATATGCCAAAACCTCCACTACAACAGTTATCCTTTGTGTATAGATTGACCTAATATTACCACAAATGTACAATTGCCAGATTGTCATACAAAATGATACACATAGAAGGGGGCTTCTCTTAACTGGAAACAACCATCCGTAATTGGATTACTTAAATATTAAAAAGGAACTTCAGAAAACCTTGAATTTGATACGTGAATACATTTGAGAATTTTTATGAAGCAGAAGCCATTGATGCCGAACCCAACTCTTCATCAGAATCGATAGAATTTTCATAGTCATAATACGCATTTACCTGCAACAAAGAGGGATGCGTTTAAGAAGTAAACATGACAGATTACTTGATACACCATCCGTAAGTAATTGATCATTAATTGAAAACTTTTCATACTCAAATAAACCACCATTTAGTCTTGAATCTGTTAACACAATTTAAGGCATACCTTTGGTCTTGGAACTGCTTCAAAAGTATGGAACTCTGGCTCATCAAAATTAGGGGATCTTAGAATGATATAAGCTCCTTTGTTTCTGAACCTCTCATCTGTTGCCTAAGCAGGACAAAAAATTAGTGAGCACCAATTCTATAGACATATCCTCACTTGAAACTAGTTATCACAATGTGCCGATCTCATCTAGCTTTTTCTGAATATCGACCAATTAATTCAATTTGGAGCCAGAATTTGCAAATCAAACATGTGTTTGGATTTCGAAAACAAGATTAAGATGATGCATCACTCAAAATTAGAAGAAAAGGTAAAGAGGGAAAACAAACCTGAAATTGGGGATAGTCTGGAGCACTAAAAATTGTGATCAATTTTCCAGACTCAACTACATGATCTATCGTGTACCCTTCATCCATTCCTGTAAGATCAGGCCTTTTTTCCCTTGCATCCGGGCCTTCATGAGATCTAATGATTAGCTAAGGTAATCCAAGAATGAGATCAATATCAGTATATAAAACAAATCGCATAATCATCTTTTAACATCAACCAAAGCAATATTTGAAAAACAAGACAATAATACTAAATAAATGTCTTCCATTTCAACTTTCAAGGAATTGTATGAAGAAGGTACTACAGTGGCATTTTGAGATAATTATTTTTTCTCATATTTGTGTCATGATTATAAGTTCTCTAGCATTAGAAGCTTAACAAATTGCCTATAATTTCCAGCCCAAATATCATCATTGCATAGACAATCAACATCAACATTACAATAGCATAAACACTGCATTTGACACTACCTTCAGTTGATTTTTGTTCAAAAATTCTTCAGTACAATCAGGTCCCCATAGTAAACCAATGCCTCTCTGTTCATTTGGTGCAAGTCCATGTTGCTTAGAAGGATCCGACCACAATACATCACCTGGAATCAAGTTTGATCCTTCCCATGGAGGGTCAAGAACTGATCTTCGTGCTTTCAATAGTTCTTCCATAGAACCAAGAGATAATGGAGTAGCTTCAAGATTGGCTTTTCTTCTTCGATTCTTCTTTCCTTTCAACCCTTTTGTTTGAGGTATGCTGCGGAAAAGTCCTCCGTGAGCCGTGTAAACACATCCGGCTACAATGGAGACCAAAGGTAACCCTTCAAAGCATCCCAAACACTTCCGATAAACATGCTTACCTTTGTCACCATACTTTACCATGACTTCCCCCTCAAAACCATAGACAGAAGTGCAGTACTTGGATTCATGATTCCCCCGTAATAGATATACCCTCTCAGGTAGGAGCACCTGAGCAACATTTTATCGTCTTATTTATTGACTAGAAAATGAATACCCATGAAAATAGTCATTTGCAACAGACATAATTATATTAAAGAAAACTAAAGTAAACAGCATTACATTCCAACAAATTCAAATACATCCCAATTAGATCAATGGCCTGGACTTGTTACAATCCTAAAATGAAAACATAAGTCCTTATTGAAAGGTCATTCAAATTAAGCCACAACATTGAAGAGTCAATTGGATGAGATAATAGAAATTAATATGGGGGTACTGAGTCAAATTACCGTGTCATTCTTGCTAAATTGTTCTAATTCTATCTGATAGTTATTGAGTCATAGCAACTGAAAGGTGGAAAAGAAGAGTTGATTACCTTCCAAGCCAGCAAGAGGAAGAAGGTCTCAAGCCCCCAAGCACCTCGATCAACATAGTCACCATTAAAGACAAAGAAGCGATCTTGTGAAGGTAAACCGGCATCTTGCAAAAGGAAAATCAGATCGTGAAATTGGCCATGGAGGTCTCCAACAACAACAACTGTAGAATCTGAAGGGCAGTTTTCGATTCTAACAATATTTTGTTCTTTGTGAAAGAGTTTAGAAGCAGCGAGGATGAGAGAGTCGAAGACATGAACAGGTAAGACAGAGGAGAAGTTAGAAGCAGGAACATGTCTTGAAGACCAGTCAAAAGCACACATTAGATTGTGGATCCAATCGAAGCTGAGCATGCCATCAGGAGGCCATGAGATAGGAATTTCTACAGGAGCACCCCCTCCTGGTGTTGATGTTGCTAAAGAGAAAAAGAAGAGGAAGTGTCAAAGCATGCATAAACCACAAAAATGGTATGCCAAATACATTTTAGTAACAGTAACTACACTTTGTCCTTTCAGATTAAAAATACAACAAATTCCAGCATAAATTTGTTCTGCTTGAAAACTATACATACTTTGAAGGTTGGCTTGCATGGAGCCAACTGAGGCCTCAGTATAGCCATCTGGCTTGCCTCCATTATACATATTCACTCGCAATTGTTTTAGTACAATTGAATCCACCTACATTACATATACCAATCATCAACGAATAACCCAAACTCCAATACATATAAAATGAGTTAAGCTACTACAGCAGCAAGCAAGACATGAGAAGCACCATAGAAAAATTACAAGAGCGAAAAATTACAAGAGCAAGTTGAAAAAAGGGCTGTAGATGACCATTTCCATATGATTTCTATGAGTTTCAGGGACAAACAATTGCAAAAAAAATTAACCACCATCTCCGCAAAATTAGTAAATGTCCAAATGCATGTTTCAATTATGTCACGTAGGAGGAACAATAAGCAGTTAAGCACAAATTCCTGTTACAACTCTAAGACGCTAGAAGTTTCTAAATAACAGAAGTTTCCTTCTTTGAAAATGGAGCATTTATGCAGGTTAAACTTGGTCAGAAAGTTTTGACAGGATAATTTGCAGCAATGAGTCCCAGGTCTGTGAATTTGTTTCTAAGAACTTGTTTCACATGATTCTGAATTGAAGACATGTCATGAATAAGAACACAAGATCACAAGCTCAAAATGTCACTAATCAATGTTTTTCCTAGATGAAATTTCACTAAAGTTTCTTTTGCATTGAACTTGATATTGTAAGCAAAGTGTCGAATATGTTTGGCGCCTTGTCATTTCCATCCTTTCAATTTCACTCCAAAACATAGCATATTCTATCCAATATACAATCCCTCAAAAATAGAATTCCCCCAAACTTTGGCTCCTAACGGTGTGCTTTATCAGATTTATTTCCAGCATTAACATGATATGTACTGAATTACTTCGCACCTGCCTGCTTACGTATATTAACAGAGGCAGCACGTAATACTTGAACTAGATTTAATCAGTTGCAATTCTTTACAATCAAAGTATTAACGAAAGAAGTGGCAACATGTAAAGATCACTACTTTTATACGCTTCAGATTGAATAAAGCTAAGTGGAGTCCAAAATCTAAAGCAATAAATAGTAAAGAAAAATATAAAAAATACTGAAGAGAATTGAGTTGACCCCAAATCAAATCAAGAGCTTCTTGGCTGGCAGAGCTTGGTTTGATCGGGTGACTGGGTGATGGCAACTGGCAAGGGTCTACGTGAGTTAGATGGGCATCTAATCTAACCAAAGCTCAAACCCGAAAGCCGTACTCTACGAGGGATAAGAAGAAGACGAGTAACCCGAATTTGCTATTGGGCCAGGTCGCAAATCCAATTAGAAATGTGAAAGTGGAGGCTGGTCTGGGCTAATTTATACTGTATCATTTAAGCTTAGGTTCAATAACTGTACACTAATTTATATTATTTTAGTTTAAAAATAGTTGTTATGTAAAAGTACTTCATATGATGCAACTTTTTAGTCTGATTGATACAACTTCCAATTAATTAAATGTAATTTTTCAATGATAAGAAGTGACTGAAAATTTGTAATTAAATATCTAAAATTTGTATTTATGTAATAGATTTTTTAACATAAAATTCACATGTTATAATTAATAAGGTCAATAACCCCCTTTGAAAATTATAATTAGTTTCCCTTATAAATATTACATAGAAAGGAATTATGTTTGGATATTAGTAACAAAAAGAGAAGATGTTGGCAATACAACACTAGTGTAGAATAACATTGAATGACAATTTACTCAAGAATGATCACTTAGTCTTATGTTAATATAAATTAGAGAGACATTATTAAATCACAGCACATTAAATATTTACGTCTAACCGTCCAAACAACAAATATATCCAATCTTTGTGAGTATTCATTTCTCCAAAAGATTGCAAAAGCTAGCTAAGATGTTTACCCATTCATAATAAACAACAACAAATAAATTAAAAAACAAATAATAATGTAAAAGAAAATAAAGACGCATCATTAGGCATAACTTTTGTTAGACTAATAAATTTTGGAACATCAACTAATTAATCAAACTATTTTACATGCTAGGTTTCTGATTAGCAATGCCTACTTACTTTTCATTGATTTAACAACTTAAATGTTGAAGATTATTATACTAAGCTCTTGTGTAGTTTGATTGAGATATTGGTTGTAGTTTAGTGACAAAATAATTTAAAGGAAATCTTTATCTTATATGTATTCATATGTATATGATAAAGTTTATAAGATAAATATACATTGTAAATGAAATTATGATGAGATCATAATTATGAGATTCATTCAAATATTATCCCTAAATTATTCCTAGTCATTGTTATATAGAGACTGAATACTAATCGAGCATAAAAAGACTAGCACACATTATGTTTTTCTTATGAAGAAAGTAGTGGATCGTGATAGTGGATCTCATAGATTAAATGTCACGTTCCGCATGTTTTGAAGCCCATAAGGTAAGGTTCGATCCAAAGAAGTCTTCTAGATCATGTTGTAATGTTATAGAAGACTCTAAAAGCTTCTGGAACATGGTAGAAGCTTATGGAAGACTTTGGAAGCTTCTGGAATATGGTAGAAGCTTATGGAAGACCCTGGAAGCTTCTGGAACATAATAGAAGATTATGAAAGCTTATGGAACATTATGGAAGTTCATAAAAGCTTGTAGATTTGTACATAATGTATATGACGTATGTAGAATAGCGTAGAGAATTCTAAAAGGTCAATGTAGACCATTAGATCAAGTAGATCTTAACCATCCATTCTAGGTAGAAGCAAGTATAAATATCCCTTAGGGGTTGCCTGTAACATC
>JANTNU010000233.1:21519493-21530595 GCA_024752395.1 Erythroxylum havanense | reverse complement strand
AGGTGCAGATCAGGACGATCGTTGACCTTGCGCGGCATCGGAAACTCCAAGTCACTTAGGAACTTTTGTATTACGTTGGTATTTTGATTGGCCCTCCCAGTATACTATCATGGAGCATAACTCATTTACTTTGGATTTCGAGATTATTTAAATTATGTATGACTGAATTACTTGCTGAATTTCCTTCGATATGCAATGGTATGAAATCCCCTTAATTACGGGGTCTTTAATTCATAGTTGCGTTTGTTGCGGCATTTTACGTATGTATGTATCGGATGACCGATTGTGCATAAATGTTGGGATTGGGTCCGCGGTTTGGGGCGCTAGGCACGGGCGCGATCCGAGGGGCCGTCTCGGGATTCGGAGATCCGGGGCCCGGGCCCAACGCTTCCTCTTCATCACTCCAAGTGGCTACAAAGCTAGCTTTCTTTTTTCCTTTATCATACTTGTCATTTTTCTGGAGATTTGAAGTAAAGGATGAGCTTTTGCATTCTCTAGCATGATGTCCTCTTTTTCCACATTTCCAACATTCTTCATTGCTCTTATTTTCTTCATAGCTCTTGGACCTTCTTTCCATGGTGTACTTCTTTTTTTGTTCATTTCTTCTACCACGTAATTCTTTCTTCCTATTTTTGAGTAGTCATTTGAACTTTCTCAAGTCTCGGGCATACATCGCTATTTCTTCATCTTCTTCATCTTCATCTATTTCTTCGTCACTTTGATCAAGAGAAGAAGCATTAGTTTTTAAAGCAATTGACTTTTATGACTTATCTCGTCCTCCTCTTGATTTGAGAATGATCTCAAAGTTTATGAGTGATCCCACCAAGGCATTGAATTCTAAATGATTGAGATCCTTAGACTCCATAATAGCGGTGACTTGTGAGTCCCATTCTTTTGGTAGTGATCGAAGAATCTTTTTCACCTTCTCGCTATCTGTCATATGCTTTCCAAGATTGCTTAATCCATTAATAATTTCTGCAAAACGATGAAGCATAGTGGAAATAGACTAACCTTCTTTCATGACAAACATTTCATAGTCATGAAGAAGCATGTTGATCTTTGTCTCTCAAACTTGATTAGTTCCTTTATGAGTGATGCGTAGTCTCTCCC
Source organism: Erythroxylum havanense (assembly GCA_024752395.1). Lineage (NCBI taxonomy): Eukaryota > Viridiplantae > Streptophyta > Magnoliopsida > Malpighiales > Erythroxylaceae > Erythroxylum > Erythroxylum havanense. The sequence goes on along the minus strand of JANTNU010000233.1, from coordinate 21,529,485 downwards.
ACATTTTTTTAGCACTAGTACACGAGTTCACTCGATTTCTCTCCTCAACAGTGAGAGCACAATATATCAATTTCATAGCTTTTGCGTTGATGTAGGTTTGCTTCCAATCATTGTCATCATACTCCAGCTCCGTCTTTACCTCACCATTTTCTTTCAATGAAACATGTGGACCGAAGATGATGATCTTCCAATACTCCACTCCCTCACTTATAATATGATATTTCATAGGATTTTTCCAAGAGGAATAGTTAGTATCATTAAACAAAAGAGGGCGATTATTCGTGTTACCTTCTTCCACTAGGTTATTATGTGTCATCCCTGGATACTTCTGCTCTGATACCAATTGTGAACGATCTAGAAAGGGGGGTTGAATAGATCTTTAAACTTTTTTCATAAAGTTCTACAAAAAATCAGAAGTTAATACACACAAAACAATTTAAACAAATTTAACTGCAAAGAGTAGGGAAGAAAGGCAAACACAGTTTTTATAGAGGTTCGGTGCTAAGACCTACGTCCTCTACCTAAGCTCCCACTTAGGATTTGGAAAATCACTTTACTACACACTTTATAGTTCAGTGCGAACTTTTACAACACCTCTTGATTTTCGACTCAAGCTACCTTTACAATTGATTTGTTTTCTGGCACAAATCCTACCTCATAAGTGATTTTCAACCAATCACTCAACTCACAATAATCACAAAGATAAAAAAAGAAGTAATAATGCTCATTACAAATTTGGAACAGGCTAAGAGCAATTGAGAGCAAATTTGGAACAATAGTGGTATATTTTTTGCTTTTTAGGTCCTACCCCTTGATCATATGATCTTCTAATATTTATTTGCAGGCTCTAAGATAATTGTAGCCGTTGGAGAAGTCTACTAGCCGTTGCTTGATTGCTCATAGACGTTGCAAAATTATTTCCTTTCCATTTGGGATTGATCCGGACAAATTTTGTTCAGTTCCACCTGATAGTCGACTAGTCGAGGTGTTATAGTCGACTAGTGCCAACATTTTTCCATGCAAATTTCATCTTTACTCTTCAAATAGTTAACTAGTGTGATGTTAGTTGACTAGTGCATCTATCTGACTGATTTGTAGTCAACTTGTAACAAATTGGTCGACTTGTTTCATGCCCCACTGATATATCTGAATATTATTAGTCGACTTGCCACATTATAGTCGACTAGTGATGACTCCAATGGATAGTTTTAACATAATCTTCCCATAATCTTCAAGATTTAATATCTCTAGCACGTTGAAGATAATTTCCACAATGGTTTATCTGCTATTTTGATTTGCACAAGTCTTTTATTTAAATTAAAACACCTGAAATAATTTCTTAATCAATTCTATACATTTTATTATTATCAAAACATAAAAGGATTTAATTTGTCAACCACCATTGGTCCAACAAAAGCAAGTTGAGGAGGAAAAGACTCACAAGTTTTGGCTTAAGGATAGGTTGCTTATCACCAAAGGAAGCTAGATTTATATGCCCAAGAGGGATGGATTGAGGAAGGAATGTCATAACTCCTCATAAGCTAATAAGAGGAGGCATAACTTGGAATTTAATGAAGGAGATTGTGATGGTCAATCTCATTTGTCAAAGACGTGTTTGAGGAGATGTTCATAAGTGCTTGATTTGGAGGTATGAAGGATCTTTCCTTGTGGAGAAAAGGGTAGGCAAGTTGATGTACCGAGTCAAGATACCCTCAAACTTAGAGATTCATCCCATATTTTATGTAAGTTTTCTAAAACCTTATCATACTATTAAGGAAGATTTGAGTACGAGTGAATCAAGGCGTGCGCCCACTGTTGTGATGACAACACACGATGCAACGTGGAAGAAATCTTGGCACCTAGGACTATACCAAGGAGAAGCTCACATCTAGCATATGATGAGTACTTTTTTAAACAGAAGGGACAACTGGAGAGTTAAGCTAGTTGGGAACATGAGCTTTCTCTTTAGTAATATAAGGACAAGATTTGGGAGTTCCACCAGGACATGATGATGACGTCACCAGATAGGTGGGGGAGAATGTCACATTCCACATGTTTTGAAGCCCACAAAGTGAGGTTCGATCCAAAGAAATCTTCTAGATCACATTGGAATTTTATGGAAGACTCTAGAAGCTTCTGAAACATGGTAAAAGTTTACAGAAGACTCTAGAAGCATTTGGAATATGGTAGAAGCTTATATAAGATCCGAGAAGCTTCTAGAACATGGTAGAAGACTATGAAAGCTTGTGGAAGTTTATAGAACATTGTGGAACATAATGAAGTTTATAGAAGCTTGTAGATATGTACATAATATATAAGAAGTATTTAAAGTAATGTAGAGAATTCTAAAAGGTCAATGTAGACCATTAGATCAAGTCGATCTTAACAATCCATTCTAAGAAGAAGTAAGTATAAATACCCCCTTGGGAGTTGCCTTATTTGCATCATAGAAGATCATAAAGAGCATTGTAGCTTTCTTGAGAAAGTTCTTTAATAGAAGTGTTCTTACATTCTCCCACATTCCTTCTTTTCATTAGCAAAGTGTTTTATGTAGAAGGCTGACTTGGGAATGAAAGCATACTCAAGTGTTGAACGAGCATAGGTGAAAGTCCAAACTCATTAAATAAAGTATGGAGATACTTCAAACATATTGGTATTTGTTAGAAAATAAGTTTATTAAACTGACCCCATATGAGAAATCTATTTTGAGCATTACTTGTATGTCTATGAATTTTTTTTGTGATAATTATATAAGTGATCATTTGACTTGAGATTTCTAAAGTTATCATGTAAAATGATTGCTATATTTTGATACTATTTTTGACCTATTTTAGTTAAGGATAGGTCAGTCGATAGTCATTAAATACAGTATTAACTACATGGAAATAGTTGAGTGATTACTATAAGATTCATCACCCTGAAGAAATTAGCGAGAATATTCTGTTGTTCTCAATTACTATTGATTCAAAATTTTTTTGATCAAGTTGGAATGACACTTTGTAAATAGTTTGCAAATGATATTAATTGAATCAATTGCTATTGGTAAAGAACTAACATGATTAAACTCAAATAGAGTAGACATTAATTTCATGTTCTATGTCTAATTGGAACATTTACTATGAAATAATTAAATTATATAGAAAATAATGCATAGAATGTTAGTCAAAACTATTTTGATATTCTTAAATATTTGGGTGGTTATGATATGTTGATAAATGCCAATCTTTATCTAAGGCTACAAATTGTTTAATTAGAGAATTAAACATAAATTAAAGGATTTTAATTTATCTAATCTTAAATATGATTTAGGGATATAATTTATATTTATTGCATCATATTTCGAGAGTCACACTTAAAAATCAGGATAAGGAGAGAAAAGATATTTTATCTAGCTTGGCCTTGATTATAAAGTTTCAAAAAATTTCTGATTAAATATAAGATATTTAACAAAAAAGATCAGTATGAGATATTGAATCTGATTTGGACATGATTAGTATTCAGTTAGAATTGTTTTTAATTTTAATTAAAGTTTAATTGAAAATAGAATTTAATTTTAATTAATTACTAAAATATTCAAAACCTATTATAAATAGGAGTAAGCTCTGTGAGATCAAGCACTCCTCACCTAACTCTCTCTGCAATAGTTGCAGAGTGTCTCAGCACATTTTGTAGATATCGTTAGAGGTTAGATACTTATCCGACTACCATGGTTAAGATGGACTGATTTAAGAAACAATTTCAGGGATATAACAAGAAAATGATCAAGATTCAAAATAAGATACGAATTATAATTCATGCTTTGTTATAATTTATATATTAATCATTTTATAGAATTTAAGTGATATTGACTTTCAAAAAATTAAAATGAAAATATTTCATAATCATTCTGCTATGCATGGAATCAAATCCGTACCCAATTTTCTAACAGTGGTGTTAGAGTTATCTTAATTCTATAACTTAATTAAAGCGTTTGATAATTATTTATAATAATTTTAGAAAAATTTATTTCTTGAATTAAAAATCATTATAATTGAATTAGATTGAAATTAATTAATTGGACTCCTTAAATTTAAGAAAAGTGTTTTTTAAGTAATTAAGAATGGTATCCTAATTAAAGTTTATTTATTTTAATTTGATTGAAATAAGTTAAATTTATTTAGAAAATTATTATTCTATTTATCTTGAAGTTGTTTCTTTATTTATGAATAATAAGTTTCTTAATTCATTATAAAGTATTTTTTTGAATAAATTTGAAAATGATTTCATTTATTAATAAAAATTCATTTTATTTAATAATTTGAAAAATGGTTTTCTAATTTATTAAGGAAATATTAAAAAAATTTAATTAAGGAAAGACATTTTATAATTAGATTAGAAATAGTTTTCTAATTAGATTAAAATTTTTTACTTATTTAATTTTGAAATTTTTTCCTAAATTGTAATAAGTAAGAAAATTAGTTTATTGAAAATTATTTTTAATTAAATTTTGTTAAACAATTAAGATAATTGAAAATAGTTTCCAATTATATATCAAAATTGATTTCAAATCAAATCAAATTTTTATTTGGAATAGGAATTTAATTTATTTAGGAATCAGTGATTAAATATAATTTAATTATTCTAGGAGTTGGAAATATTATTTTAGATTATGAAGGTTAATAATTAGAATCAAACGAATCTTGATATTTTATGCATATAATTTGATTATGAGTGCATAAATTGCATGATATATATATATATATATATATATATAATCTAATTGTTGCCTTCCGTGTTATAAGAATAAACCATATTTATGCTTATTGCTTGGCTTATTAAGTTAACTCAAGACAGGTTTAACTTAAATATATTTAGTTTTATAGTAATGAGTCCTACTTATATATGAATTAGATGAGCAAATTTAGGATCACATGAATTTAAAGGTAAGGTTAGTAATAATATATAAAATATGTTTTGACAAGGGTTGTTACTTAATTGATCTAGAAGTCACATTAGTTGTGATTGATAAAGTTGTTACTAACCTAATTTAAGTTTAGTTAGTTTGTTAAGCGAACCAAAGATCAACTAAATTTGAATGAGATCTTAGCCTATTAGAAATATTGTAGTAATCTTTCTGAATAATGGTGAGGACGATTATTTCGAATAAAATAGTTAGAATAACTAAATACATGATTAAAGTCCTGATCTTATTTGGTAGTCATGACTTACTACTTGCTTATTTTACATTTATAAATTGTTCTAAGTGGAATTTACCTTGTTTAGTATACTTGATACTAAATGAACCAAATTTCTTAAACATAGGTTATGTTTGAGAAGAGTTCTCAAAGTTGCAGAAGAAAAGTTGTATGTTCATCATGCAATATTAATCTGAATAGAAGATTTAATGATAAAGTTTTAGAGATATGTCAATATCATATAGATGATAAAGTGTGATGACTAACGTCTCATAAACTTCAATGATAATATGTAAGATGTATGTTAACACCATCTATGATAGCAATAAACAAAAGGTTGTATAAAGTAGAGTTTAAAGGTATATTACCTTGATGAAATTGTTTCATCCAATTTAATATACAAAAAATAGAAATGTGGGCTACAATAGAAGGCATTTACTATAGAATGATAGTAGGTATCATTAAAAGAAATGATTGTATGATTTTCTTGCGTGTACGTGATATGATAGAGATCATATATATTTTTAATTCATACTTGTGAGTATTTGATAATGAATTTAGATTCAACAATATTACAATGTTCAAAGAATGATAAGAATAAATTGTTAAGTAAAAGTTTTCGATACAAGTTTATACAAATAGTTTGTATGTGTTAGATCAAAGGAGACTTATGCTTAACATAAGTGGCAAGAATACCAAGTTGGATAACTGAGACTATCCTTTTATGTCATACTGGTTAAATCAACATGATGAGAACTATAAAGTTACATACAATGATATATGTATCTTTTTATTATGAATTGTATAAACTTGTGAAACTTGTTAAGTTGAAGAATAACCAAATGAATTTTTGGTGAGATAATGATAATGGTATTGAATTGTTAAATCTTATACAATTTGTGTTTAATGTGATAACAATTTGTAAAACTTTTGAAAAAATCAGATTGTTTAAATATAAGTAGAAATTAAGCAGTAAAAATATTGAAGAACTTCAATAAAATCAATGTGGTGACATTTACTTTTTCAGTTATCTATAGGAAATGAGATTTTCTAATGAATAAATCTATAACTAACTTTATAAAAGTATGGATTTATATAAGGAGGCATATAAAATATAAGATATTGTATGATATAATATTTAAATCTTCTATAGCTATGCTTGGTATAAAAAATACCTTGGGTAGTTCTAACTAAATCAATTAGTAAGATTTCATATTATATATGGAATGTTAAGACTTTGAAAGAATCAAAGTTAATAATTTAAGGATGTGATGCTTAGTTCAATCATATATTATCCACTAAGTTTAGAACTAAATTGGATAATAAATGGTTATAAGATGTCCAAAAGGTTGGATGCAATCTTATAGACTCATTGAACAAATTATTTGTTTCAATATATACTTACTCGAGAATACTTTTCAAGATAAGTAGTGAGAGTTAGATGAAAATTGAAAAATTCAAATCTCATGATAATACATCCAATTAGAATTAATGCCTTTGTTGATCCATTAAATGTATAGCTGAAAGGCTATGATAAATTAAAAGATTAACTTTCATAATGAATTCAAAGAGTTTATTTTGGAGATGGTTGTGAATTTATCATGTCTACCAAAAGGTTAATGGGAGCATAATTGTCCTCTTCAGTGGGAGTATTTAAAGATATATTTCTCATAGAGAATAATAATTCATATTTTCAATCAATCTATCTCTATTGATCTAATTCTAACAATTAACAATTAAGTTGTTAGAATTAGATCGATAGAGATAGAATGGAAGTTATTTACATATTATAAGTCCGGGTATATAGATAATATACTAAAGATGTTCAGTATTCGAGGTATCTAATAGTTATGCAATATCAAAATATCCATTATTCTATGTATGAGTTGATATTCTAGTTCAAGGCTATATAAATATTAACTTTAGAAATAAATCCTAATTAAGGTATATTTTACTTAAAAATATTATTTTAAGATTGGAAAGGTTCTAACATAGCAATGGTTGCTACTTAAACCATAATACATTTTTCATTTAGTGAAAATGATTAATTGAATTAATAAATTCTTTAATGAACTTGATATAGTTCCTTGCATTATTCAAAACAATAATGTATTGTGAAACATTGGAGCTGTTGCGCATGTAAAAAGAGCTAAGGTCTCATCAAAGATCTAAAGATGTATTTCGCTAGTTTCATTTAATTATGATGATAAGTAAGATGAAAAATGTAAAATATAAGCAAGTGTTCACTATAGAGAATCATGTAGAATTCTCTCATTAAATCATTATCCTAGCAGTAGTATGATCATCATAAGGAGATATAATACAAGATATTTAAATGATTAGTTTAGTGCAACTGGGGGATTGTTGGTTTATGTCCTACAACAAATCAATTGATTATAATTAAGTGACAAAATAATTTAAAGATATTCTTTAACTTATATATATTCAGATGTATATGATAAAGTCTGTAGGATAAATATATAGTGTAAATGAAATTATGACGATATCATAATTATGAAATTCATATTGCTTTCATGTATTATCTCTAAATTATTCCTAGTCATTATTATATTGAGATTGGACATTAAATAGAGCATAAAAATACTACTACACATTATGTTTTTTCTTATAAAAGAAATAATCAATCTCATAAACTAAAGTATGACGATACTTAAACAAAAGTGTGAGTGATTGCCAAAGAATAAATTCACTAAACTGACCTCATATGAGAAGTTCATTTGGAACATTACTTGTATGTCTATAAAAATTTTGATTAAGATGATTGTATAAGTGATCTTTTGACTTATCTCTAAAGTTATTTTATATAAAAATGACTATATTTTAATACTACTTATGACCTATTCTAATCAATGATAACTTAGCCAGTAGTCGTTAGATATAATATGAACTATATGGAGATAGTTGAGAGATCAATATAGGGTTCATCACTTTAAAGTAATTAGGGAAAAAGTTATGTTATTCTATTAATTCAAGAAATCTTTATCCAGGGTGGAATGACGCTTTGTAAATAGTTTATAGATATTATTAATTGAACCAACTACTAATGATGGATAACTAACATGACTGGACTCAAATAGAGTAGACATTAATTCCATACGCTATGTCTAATTGGAATATTATATGGTGAAAGAATTAAATTATACATAAAAACATGCGTAGAAAGGTTAATCAAAATCATTTTGACATTCCTAAGTATTTGGATGATCAAAATGTATTTCTAAATAACAATCTTAATGCAATAATAACAACAACAACAATAATAATAATAATAACAATAACAACAGTAACTTAGTAAAAACCTCACTGAACATAAGATTTGGGGAGGCCTAATAGTGCCATCATATCACTAGCTAATAGAGAAGTTGTTTCTGAATGACCCACAAAGATAAAAAATAAATATAAATTATTTAATTAGAGAATTAATGATAAATTAATTAATTAATATTAAATATGATTTAAGGTCACAATTTATATTCATTGTCAACGTATTTGATAATCTAATGAGTTACACACAAAGAATGAGTTGAAAAGAGAAAAGATATTTTATTCAAGTTAGATTTGATTGTAAAGTTTGAAAAATTTTATGATTAAAAGTGAGATATTTAATAAATAAGATCAATATGAGATATTGGATCATTAAAAATAGAATTTTATTTCCACTAAATTACTAAAATGTTTAAAACCTAAAAGCTTAATCAAAATTACTTTGACATTCCTAAATATTTGGATGGTCCAAATGTATTTCTAGATGACAAACTTGATACAAAAATAATAACAATAACAATAACAATAATAACAACTCGGTAAAAATGTCACCGAAGGCAAGGTCTAGGGAGGCCTAATAGTACTATCATATCTTTAGTTAATAGAGAAGCTGTTTCTGAATGACTCATACAAAGACCAAAAAAAAAAGATATACAAGGTAAAAAATAAAAATGTAAAAGAAAATATTATAATAATAATAATAATAATAATAATAATAATAATAATAATAATAATAATAATAATAATAATAACAAGTCAATCTTGATCTATGAATATAAATTATTTAATTAGATAATTAAAAATAAATTAATTATCTAATATTAAATATGATTTAAGGTTCTAATTTATATTTATTGTCAACATGTTTGATAATCTAATGAGTAACACACAAAGAATGAGTTGAAGAGCTTAAATATATTTTATTCAAATTGGATTTGATTGTAAAGTTTGAGAAATTTTATGATTAAATATGAAATATTTAATAAATAAGATCAATATGAGATATTGGATCATTAAAATTAGAATTTAATTTCTATTAAATTAGTAAAATGTTTAAAACCTCTTATAAATAAACTTAAGTTTTAAAATAGCTAACACTTCTTATTTAACACTCTTTGCAATAGTTGCAGAATTCTTTTAACATGTTTTGTAGATATCATTAGAAGTCGAACACTTTTATAGATATGGTGGTTGAGATAAACCAATTTTAGAAATGATTCAAGAGATATAATAAAAAAGATCAACTTTTAGAATGAAATATTACGATTTATGCTTTATTATAATTTATATGTTAATCATTAATTTTATACAATTTAAGTGATATTGGTTTTTGGAAAGTCAAAATGAAAAGTTTCATAATCATTTCACCAAATAAGATATCATATCCCAATTCGAATTTTTAACATTATTAACATGTTTTACATTATATGCAATAAAAAATTGGAACGAATTAAGGGTAGCAAAAAAATATACATATGATCATATATAGACTTCTCTCTAGCTTAAATCAATTAGAAATCCCATGGGCCTGAC
>JANTNU010000233.1:21491993-21514616 GCA_024752395.1 Erythroxylum havanense | reverse complement strand
GAAAATGAATTGAGGTTGAGGGATTGATGAAAATCCCATTTGGAAGTGGTTTTGCTTTGATTGATGAAAAAAAAATTATACCGATTTGAATTGGTTTAGACCAAGTGTCTTTATAGTTTTCTAACGCTGAACGTTTGTTTTGTTTTAAAAGTATGCATTTTCGGATGTCGGAGTTAAGAGTTTGGTCCTTAAGTGTTTTGTTTTCTTTGATTCTGAGCCTTTCGATTCCTTTGGTTTCTGCATGCGCTTTCGATTCCTTTGGTTTTCGATCTGAAGTTCGCCCACTTTCGGTTTTTGATTTCTTTCGTTTTCTTCCTCATGCGCTTTATTTGATTCCCCTTTTGATTTCTTTCGTTTTTCCCCACTTTTTTTTTCAATTTATGATTCCGAGGTTGGGTTCCGAAAATGGGTCCTAACACTTTAGTTCTTATTTTTGGGTGTAATGGCCATCTTGTTCATGGCATAGTCAAACTCGAAAGTAGCATCTTGCTACTTATAACTCCTTAGCATCCCTTCGTCTTTCATAAATTTTATCTCCATCGCCAGTCACACCATCTTCTGAAATATCTTCATCACTGCTATCTTCCTCATCATTACAACAAGTAGTTATTACATGCCTCCAATACACAAAATTTGGTCGTATGAAGCTCCTGACCAAATAAATTAAAGACCACAGCATATTCAAGAAAGAACTAAAATACAATAATTTACAGAAGACTTTTAGGAAGACTATATGAAGAAAAACAAAAATGGAGGATCATTTCTTCTTTCTTGGAAACTTCAAATAAAATATATCTTATTTTTTGGTTCAGTGGAGAGATTCAATTCCAAATGATCTTCAAAAACATATGTCTTAGACAATGAAAACACATGACTAGCTTTTTCCATTGAGAAACTCATCTAATGTAGATGGTAGACACACAAGTGCACAAACTTGTAAACAAAAGAAATACCCATGATTAGATTCATTATTTCCCAAAACATAAGGAGAGAGCTAGAAACAAGAATTAACCAAATAGAGAAGCTTCAGTACCTCTTTCTTCATAACTTCCATCATTGGAAGATTCAACCTATAATGTGCATGTCTGGTGGACTTGGCATCCTTCTCAACCAAAATGTGATGTATGCATATAAAATGGCTTATTCCTCGAACATTAGCAATTGTTCATTCAATGGTCGTCTTGTGTACTCTTAACACAAAAATATGTTTAGCTTCCTAATCATAAATCAAACTCCAGAAATAATAACTGAAAGAGACTGATTATCTCCTAAATATGCATATTTTAAGTGAGCGGGTAGTGATTTCAGCTCCACATCAGGTGCACATCAGAAGGTGATAGTCTCTAGTAAGGTCTATGTAACTGTATCAGAGCAAGTTCATGCCTTGTATGAAAGGTTTCTAAAAAATGTAAGGTAGTCGATATCTAGTTAGTTCCTATCTCAACTCAACATCATTAGTAGCTTCCAACTCCAGATGCTTGGTTAAAACTATTTCTAATCAATCTCTGCAATTTAACTTAAACATTTCCTGCACTAAGGGATCAATCACATCAACAAAGAAAACATAATCATTTTAAGGATTTTTCATGCAACAAAAATATTGAAATGATTACTTCCTCCATCAATTTTTGATTCTAAGGGTGCCCTTATGAACGTCTATCTTAGTTTGGTTAATGTTAAGAAATGGTATCCTTAGCAAGATGGGTATAGGATTATATGAGATTTTATCATTCATATCCACTATATAAAATTTTTTTGGAAACAACAACTTATTCACCTACACCAAAACATCCTCATAACATTGGTCTCTTTTAAAGGGCCTAAGTTTAAAGTAGTATTGATAAGGTAAGGCATAACATTAATTGATGCTCCTAAATTTAGAACGACTCTCTTAACTAAAATGCTACCAATCTTATAAGATATGGTAAACATACTCGAATCCTTATATTTAAGAGGCATTTTCTTTATGAAAATTTCAAAAACATTATCACTCATCATGACCTTCTCATTACCTTTTAACTTTCTCTTCTTGGTAAACAATTCTTTAAGAAAATTTGCATACCTTAGCACTTGTTTGATTGTATCTAACAAAGTTATATTTACTTATACATTTAAAAAAATCTCAAATATCTCTTATCTTTTCCTCCTTATTTGATTTTTCCAATTTGCTAGGAAAAGGTGGAGGGTTAGTCTTAACCAAATTAGGACATTTAGAATTTACCTCAGAGCTAGATGAGAGATTTCCTTCTTCTCTTAACTCCTTCTCGATCTCATCTTTATTAGCCATCCTTTGTAGGGTCCTTTTGGGATCGTTAATCTCCTTACCAGTACTCAAAGTCACATAACAAACATTTTTTAGATTTATCTCAAGTTGAGATGACAACTTTCATTTGCTTTATGATTTTAAGTGGTTGATAGCTGCTATCATCTAATCCATCTGGTTCTCCAAATTTTGGATGCTAGACCTTATGACTTAAAATTGAGATCCTGTCTCTTTCTAAATTATTTTTACATCTTGTTGGAATTATAAAGTATTAGTGAAAACAAATTGAACTATTCCTTCCAATGATACACCTGAGTTAGAAGAAGAGGCTTGTGGTATAGTTCGAAATTATTATGCACCTTGTGGCCTCTATAAGAAGTAGTTCTCTACTGCATATTCCCTCCATAGCTCAAGTTTGAGTGATCTCTATAGGTCTAGAAATATAGATTGTATTGATGGGAAAAATTGCCCCTACATCATTGTCATACTTCAAGTTTCCATCTTATAGATTTGGAAACTCATTTGTTGGATAGTTTGTATTTACACATATAACGTAAGTTTTCACCAATGTCTACCCTACAACAATTTGTTTAACGAAAGATGTTAGTTCATCTAAATGATGTTTTATGGATGAATTCTTTACATCGTTTACCTTACAAACATCGTTTTGGATGCTCAATTATTAAGTATGCATCGCCATATCCTTAATTAATGTTCTAGCCTCACAATGATTATGTATTACTATCTAGATTTTGACAATGGGTTCATATATGAATAATTTATCATTTTTACATAAATCCAAAAAAATTAATCACAGAATAAGATAATCAATTCCAAAAGAAAGTTAAAAGCAACATCACTAGATTAATCAATGCTCGACCTTAATATCCCTTCTGAACTGGAAAGGTGAAGTTTAGCTTCATATAGCTTTCTAAAGGGAAAGGAATTTGCCTCTCTTTTTTTTATCTTTAATATCTTCATACCCTTTTTTCCCCTCTTAAATGCCTTTTTATACATAAAATTAGGGTTATGTTATAATACACGATCAGTTACACAGGGTTGTAAGTGATCGTATATGATCAGTTACACAAGCATGTAAGTGACTGCATATGTCAATTACCAGAAATCATGATCATGCATATTCATAGTAAGGTGAATGGCTACTTACATAACTATGTAGCTCACTTACACGGTTGTGTCACTCTATACATAACTGTGTAGGATGCAGAGGTAATTGAAACATTATCTTCGAGCTCCTACATGCTTCCAGTGACCCACACAGTCTTATGCATGACTATATAAGTTGCAGTAACTTCATTTCTTGCATTATTTGTCCAATTTTCACCCTAACTCATCTCCTTTTATTCCACAATGATGAATAAGATTAAATATCAATAGAACAACAACAAGGATGTAGATTTTTTCTCATTTTCGTTCTTGTCCCTCTATGAATTACTCTTATCAAGATCATATATAAGATTTTTATAATGAAAAGAATATGGAGAATCCTAATAGATAAAAAATCTATGCGATTGAAGTGCATGCATTCTCAAAAATTGTTTAAAAAAACTTTTAGAATTTTAGTCCTAAAACTAAAACTTTTTTGTTAATGCTTTATATTCTTAAATTAAGAGAGTAAGCGAGAATGGAATTAAAATTCTAACTTAATGATGGAAGTTTAACAACTTTTGACATCTCAAATGGTGTAAATTAAAGGCCTTTAATTAACATCAATGAGATCTCTAATATTATATAACTAATCCCTGGGTATGTAATTGTCAAAGAGGCTCTTAAAGATATCCTCCAAAAAATTTCCAACAAAACACACACAGAGATTATAGAAATTGTCTCAAAATACTCACCTAATTCCTACAGGGAAGAGAAAATCATTTAAACAAGACATGCCTTACAAATTTACAAACATATCATGTAAGTATTTACTGTTTGGGCCTTAAAGGTCAAATGGAGCAAATTTGTATGGTTTAAACAATCACTCCTAAGGGAATCTTTTACTATGGCTTTTGATTAAAATGAGGCTTACTTTAGTAGATAGGCTAAGGGGAAACTATAATGGCTTGAAGACCTATGTACTTTGCAAATGTGAAGACGAATCTATTAACCATCTCTTTTTTCAGTATTCTTTCTCCTTAAATATTTGGTGAAAGTTAAAACTTCTTTGTAACTTGAAGTTCAACAAATGATTTGCTCAGAAATTTTGAATTGGATTAGTCTAAAGAAAATGATAAGCAAAGGTGATCTCCTAATTTTTAAAGTAGCATTAATAAATGCTATATATGCTATATGGAGAGAAAGAAATATAAGAAATTTTCAAAGAAAAAGAAAACTGAAGTTATAACCTCTTCCAAGATTTGATATGCCAAATTAGGGAACAACTTATTGCTTATAAACTCTACCTTTTCTTTAATACTGATTAGGTGACATCATGGGGTATATCGATGCCTTAAAAAGAAGAAACATTTGACTCCAGTAATAAGGTTGATATGTTATCTTTGTGCAATGCTTGGTTTAAGATTCTAGTAACTCCTACTAGATGACTTATCCTAGTAAGGTCCCTTGAAAATTACAAACTTCAAATTGGATTATAAATGGATTGGTTCCTCATGCGAAAGTGATTATCAACAAAAAGGAACTTGGTATTTTCTTTTAGCAAATTTATTTTCTTAGCTTTGAGAATTAAATTATATTTCTGCCTTGACTGCCATCTTAGGCTTATATGTATTAGATTGTTGGCTTTTAGTATGTGATATCTTCTTCTTTTATTAATTTATTTAAGTTTTCAAAGAAAAATACATAATAAAGTATTTATTGGTTTTATTTTGTAGCATTTGGTGTAGAAGGAGTAAACAAAAACAAAAAAAAGTGTTAATATATTGAACTTTTCAACATAAAAACTTAATTCATTAAAATGGTTATAAAAATGAAAAATAAATTACAAATAAGTTAGATTGATAATTTTGGCTGACTAAATTTAAATTAAATTGTATTTCTATGTGATATATATATATGTTTATTATACTTTTATGACATTAGTTTAATAAAGTTTATGATTATTTATTTAATTGATTAATTCCTAAAATAAAGTTAATAAAACAAATCTAATTTACAAATAAAGTTATAAAAATCATAATTATGTAACTAGTATTATATTCAAATATATATCTAAGTCATTCCTAATTATTGTTCTTATACAAAACAAACATTTATAAGTAAAAATATTAGAAAACATTATTCTTTTCATAAAATAGTTTTTATGTGTGTGTGTGAGTGGGTGGGTGTGTGTGTGTTTGTGTGTGCGCGTGCTTGCGTGTGTGTCCATGTGTTCATGGTGATGATTATATAAGCAATTATCAAACTTGAAAATTTAAATATATCTCATATAAGAATTGCTATATTTTAAACTTATCATAACTAATAAAAACTTAATTTATAGAATTTGGATATACTTATAAACTACACAAAAATAATTAAGTGATTATTATTGGTTTTATCACCTTAAAATTATTAAGGAAAGGTTAAATCTTTGAACACCTTGCTTTTAATAGTGAAAAGTTTGCAAACAAGTTCTATTACAAGAGATTCTGCTTTTAAATTTAGATTAAAACAGAGTTGGATAATACTAAAGACTCAAATTTTAATAGGAAAACACTTACAGGACCAAACCTTTGTTCATTTTTCTTCTTTCTTTCAATTAGTTGACGTTTTTTAGTAAAATGATTAAAAAAATGATAGTCTAATGGAAAGATTCTACTAATAAAAAACTTTATTATCCATAATTTTTTTATGACATGATGTTCAAATTTTAGGAAAAAAGAAGAAAAAGATACGAAAGTTAATAATAAAAAATTGATTATTCATGAGCATGATTGTAACTTATATTTTCTTTTACATTTGTTATCGTTAAGAAAGTCCTAGATTTTGAGCTTGACATATGGTTGAAGTTAAGGGTGTATGGGTACATTTGGCAAAGCCATTTTGATACTTAAATTAGTAAGAATTAGGAATGACAATAAGTCAGACTAGGCTAGCTTATCTATAGCCTAAAATCACACGAATTTTTAACTAGAACTCATTATAATTAGTCTAGGAAAAAATGATGTTAATTTTGTATAACTTACCAAAATAGTATACAGTGACCTCCATAATTATTTAAGACTTATTCTGTATGTATCATTTTCCTTCCAATTTTTACATGTGACTATTACATAGGTAAGAGTTTATCTGGCTTGAAATCATCACAAGTAGAATTTGATTTAACCGTATTTGACAACTAACAAGCTTTTTCACAATTCAACGCACTAGGGCATCCTTAATTTGATTAAAATTGACCATAACTCTCTAACTCAATAGGCGTGAATGCATATCAAGTGAGAGATGCATATTTGACCATATTTATACACCTTTGATGTATTTTGTTTGATATTTTATGCATTTATTATATATTTGGTACTTAATTTGCTTTAAGTACATTTATAGGTTATAATTGCCATAGGCTAAAAGGAGAAGAATTCATATGAAAACATGACATAAAACAAAGTTTTCAAGAAAATCAAGGATACACAACCATAGTTGTTACCGTGTACATCTCTTAGGGCATATAGATGTAAAATTTGGAGAATTTGGGTTATACACAATCCAAGACATGCCTGTTTATCAAGCTATGTATCTCTCAAAAACCTTAAAATTTACTATAAAAAGACGTGAGTAGAGGTAGATTAGGAGAGCAGATATTCAAAGGCAATTTTGGATGTGGAGATCAATTAAAAGGGGCTATATTAATCCAGAGAAGTGAAAAACATCAAGAAATCATCAAAAGATCCAATAGGTTACAACATCAAACTTTAAACTTGCAAGAATATTCGATAGAAGAGAAAGGGAGATTTAGAATAATGAACTCTTTATTTTCTATTCAGTTCTCTTTCTATTTATGTTTGATTTTGTGTTCTGTTATGAGTAAATAAACGTCTTTAGTGTCTAGGTGTGACGAACCCTAGTTGGTATAACAATATTTTTTATTCTTTTATTTAATACAATTGTATTGATTGATCTATTGTGATTCAATTATGTGTTTAATATATATTCTAATAGATTCGAAATTGTAGTTCATAATATGATTTCATAATATAGAGATTGGGAAATCCTATATATGAATAGATCTACTGTAATTGAAAAGAAGTGATCGCAAACCTAGATATAGGTCGATATAAATCCTTTAGATTATGGTCAAATCAGTTAAGCAATCCTAAAACCTTTAACCTAAGTAATTTCGTTAATAAACCTAAGATTAGTTGTTAGTAGTCTCAAGAGAGTTATTAATATAAGATAGGAATTTTTATGGTCTAATAGTCAATAAAACAATTGTATAATAAAAGGTCAATTACATAAAGGTTTTAGTGGGATTCATTACCTATACGCTAATTTTTGATATTGATTGTTTTCTAATTAATTTCCACTAACTTTGCATCCATTATTATGTCCTAATTTATTTTAATTTTTTAATTTTTAATTTTCTTTATTAAAAACCAAAAGCAATTCTTAGGTTAGATAATGCGAGAGAGGTAATTATTAGTAATTGTTATCCTTGGGGGATCGACCTGGATTTGCTTGTGCTAACTATAACTATTCTGTGCACTTACGGTTAATTCAATATTGATGATTAAAATTGATCAATCAAGTTTTTGACGTCGTTGCGGGGGGTTGTGATATTAGGAACACCTGGATGATATTACTTTAACCATTATTTTTATATTATATTTTATTTTATTATTGTATTCTTGTCTTATTCATTTAATTATCTTTTAAACTTCTTTACATTAACAATGTCTTTGTAGTTGATTTTAAGGATTATGGTTTAACATCATCACCACAACAAAAAATGGAAGGATGGATCAGACAATATTCTTATGGGAGCTACGATGAGTATTTGTAGTATGTAACATCACTATATAGGAGAGAGAAGTTTCCTAACATGTTTTTAGAGGTCAACTAATATCTAATCAATGTTATGACATTTGTGGGAGTAACTATTACAATCATGAATATCAGACTCCAAACTATATATAGGAGCAACTAATCATGTACAATCAACCTCAAGGTGCATCATATAAGAACACTTATAATTTAGAGTGGAGCAACTCTTACTATAATAGCTTAGACCACCCACTCACAGATATTTCCTGCTTTGAGTTGACCATCAACCTAAGGCCCTCACGATTTTGCTTTTCCTACACTCGAGAAAACCCATATATGATGAAGAGGTATCTGTACCCTTATAAGGCATACTTTATTTTTCTCTCCAACTAATGTGGGATCTCGCAATCTACCTCTTTAGGGCGCAGCATCCTCACTGGCACAACGGGTCAGGAGCTAGTTTTGATATCATTTATAACAGTCCAAACCACCCGCCCATAAATATTGTTCGCTTTGAGTTGCCCATTGAGCCAAGGTCCTCATAGTTTTGTTCTTCCCCAACTAAAAAATGTGTCTATAGGGAAGAGATATCCATATCCATACCTTTATAAAGTGTACTAAGTTCTCCTCTCTAACTGATGTGGAATCTCACATTTACACTTATGGATGGAATGATTATGCTCTAGCTGAATATTTATAATCCCAATAAGCTCAAGTTAAGGAGCTAACTTTGGAAGATATGATGGCCAATTTTATTCAAGAATCAATCATCAGGTCTCAGGAAACAAAAGCTTGTATACAAAATATGGTGAATCAGATTCATAAGCTGGTGAAGATTATATCTATCTAGATGCAAGGCAGTTTGTCTATTCCTATTAAAATAGATCTTATAGAATGTGGAATGGCAATCACCCTTAATAGTTAAAAGAGCTCCCAAAATAAAGAAAAGAGGAAAAGAATATTTAAGATAAATTAATGGAACATCTTATCGAAATAAAAGCTAACCGACGTGAATTTGAGAATGAATAAAAGAAAAAGGTTGGCCTATTGAATGAAATGACATTCCAAGAAGAGCTTCCAAAAGAAGAAGATGAAGAAAGAAGAAGAAGCCCCCATTGAAGAAGAGGAAGGAGAGAAGTGGCAAGAGGTAATTGAAGAAGATGAATTAGAAAACTTTGTCCAAGAAGAAGAAGACCAGACAAAGGTGGTCGAGGAAGAAATAATAGAGGAACCAAATAAGGAAACTACTGATAAGGCATTAGTAGCCACCTTAAATACGAAGGGTTCCTACTTCCTCAAAGACAAACTATTCAAGTCAACTAATGATTTAGTGAGTTTTGTTATTCCCTATGTTTTTAACAGCCTTTTATTAAAAAGGGCATTAATGGAGTCTATTGCTGTTATTAATATAATCAATCACGTCTTTATTATTATCTTGCAACAAGTGGCTTACTTAAGGCTACAAAACCCTTATAGGGAGAAACAGGTGCAAGTAAGTCACTAATCATATACCTAGGATGAGGGTAATATGTAGGGTACGTGGAGTTAACAAAATTAAATAAGTGTGACATATGAGGCAACCTATGAATTAGGATAAGTTCTACTTTGAATTTTATACTATCTCTATTTTCATATTTCATATTTATTTTCTTTATTATTATTATTATTATTATTATTATTATTATTATTATTATTATTATTATTATTATTATTATTATTTTAAACCTTTTACTTCATATTTTGCAAGGATTTAACCTAATATTGGATGGATCAGAATCATAAAATCGTCTTACTCAAGAAAGTACCACCTAACCTTTTCACTTATTTTATATGCTTATATCAGAATCATAAAATCGTCTTACTCAAGAAAGTACCACCTAACCTTTTCACTTATTTTATATGCTTATACTTTGTACATTAAGGACAATGTATAACTTTAAGTGGGGAAAAGGGTTAAAATTTTTAATTATTTTCTTAAGTTTATTATAATTTTATTTATTATATTTTATGAACTAATATCTTGATTTAATTGAAATCTATCTTTCAATACTTTACTTTATTGTTGAATATTGACTTGAATTAGTATGCAAAAGGATAATAGTTAAAATAAAATTGCTTTTGTAAGTCATATTGTTAGTATTCATTAAAATTATAAAGTTGAATGAAATTGCATATTATTTACACATATTAACCTATCTTTTTTGTGAGCTTTTGAGCCTAAGAGGAAAATCTCAAAAAATTTTAAGCTCTTTTTATTCTTTAATGTGCGTTATCATGTATAGTTGAATAATTCTAGAATTTGATTTTGTTATGCATGTTGAGATCATATTTGTTAAATTCAAAGCATCGTATTGATGAAGGCACATAGATTTAACAAGTTGTTTAGCCTATTTTTTTGATAATTACCTTAACCATATTTTATCCTTTAGGAATAACTAAGTTGAGCCTTAGCCTTTTTCACTGATTTTAACTAAATCATTAGCCTTTAGCCTATTTTTCTTTGAAACATTTTTATTGTTTTGAACCTTGAAGATTATTTACATTATTTTGATATTTGAAACTTAAAATTTTGAAAAGTCCATTATTTCTTTAGTTGTGGCATTAATGTTTGAAATATTGTTTTGATTAAAAAATGAGTATAAAATAATATATAGTACCATTGTATTTCTAATGAATGGACCTATGTGTATTGTGAACAAGTTTCATGCAATGTTTCTTTTGTAAATTTCCTTTAATTCACCCTTTCTATGATCCCAACCATACTGTACCTTAGCCCCTATTACTTGATTGAGACTTTGATACTTTTCACCCTAAATACTTGTGTTCATAGAATGAAATCTTGGTGAGGTTATAAAGGTATATTATTTTGATTTTAATGTGATTATCAATGTGATTACTATTAATATTAACTTAGGAAGTTAATTTAGGATAGCTTGACTCTAATTGTATGTTAATTTGATTCAATATGACATGATGATTCGTAGTATGAATGGACAACTCAAGATTAATGAAGGATTGATGTTATAAGCTTTATAATTTTGATTATGTTTGCTTGAGGACAATCAAAAGCTTAAGTGTTAGGAAATTTGATAAATGCATATTTGACCATATTTATACACTCATATTTGATGTATTTTGCTTGATATTTTATACTTTTATTATATATTTGGTACTTAATTTGCTCCAAGTGCACTTATATGCTATAATTACCTTCATAGGTTAAAAGAAGAAGAATTTGGATGAAAATGTGGCATAAAACAAAGTTTTGAAGCAAATAAGGGATACATGGTCATTTCTATGGCCATGTACATCTCTCAAGATGTGCAAAATCGTAAATTCTGGAGATTTTAGCTTACACACGATCTTCAAAAACCCTAAAATTTATTACAAAAAGACGTGAGCAGAGGAAAATTAGGAGAGCAGACATTCAGAGGCAATTCTAGATATAAAGATAATTCAAAATGGACTATGTTGATCCAGAGAAGTGGAAAAAACGAAGAAATCTTCAAAAGATGCAATAGATTACAAGATCAAATTTCAAACTTGCAAGAACATTTGATAGAAGAGAAAGTGATATTAGAATTATGAACTCTTTATTTTCTATTCATTTTTCTATTCATTTATGTTTGATTTTGTATTTTATTATGAGTAATTAAACGTCTTTAGTGTCTAGGTGTGATGAACCCTATTTGGTATAACAATATGTTTTGATTCTTTTATTTAATGCAATTCTTTTGATTGATCTATTGTGATTCAATTATGTGTTTAATATATGATCTAATAGATCTAGAAGATAAGTTTATAATCTAATTTCATAACATAGAGATTGAGAAATCATGTATAAGAATAGATCTATTGTAATTGAAAGGAGTTGTTTGTAAACTTAGAGATAGGTTGATATAGATCCTCTAAATTAGGGTCAAACCTAATAGCAAAATTCACAAATCGGTAAATCAATCCTAGAATCTTTAACTTGAGTAACTCGATTAATAAACATAGGATTAATTATTAGTATTCTCGAGAGAGTTATTGATATAAGATATGAATTTTTGATAGTCCAATAGTCAATAAAACAATTGCATAATAAAAGGTCAAATTTTTTAGGGTTTTAGGGAGGTTCATTGCCTAGACACTAATTTTTGATATTGATTGTTTTCTAGGTAATTTCCACTATCTTAGTATTCATTATTGTTTCATAATTTATTTTAATTGTTTAAGTTTTTTTAAATTATAAACCAAAATCAATCCTTAGGTTAGATAATAATAGAAAGATAATTACTAATAACCACTGTCTTTATGGGATCGACCCGTACTTCTTTATGCTAGCTATAACTATTGCATGTACTTGTGGTTAATTCAATATTGATGATTAAAATAAGTCAATCATCGAGCTAATATTTTCACTTCATAATCTCAATCATATATTCATAAAAGTGTTAAAGAATATTCTAGACTTTATTTATCCAGTTATACTCTAGGAATTTATAGTTTAGGTTTTTAGCAAGTAGGTGCAGGGTCTCTTAATATCAATTATTGTCGAGGATTCATCTTGAATTTTCTAATGCTCTATATGCATGTTGAGTCAAAGAAGTTGCTTTAACCTTTTGATCATAGTTTCTTTACCTGCCATATGTGAAACCTAACTTATTTTAAACAATTTTGACATTTCTTTTTTACTTTAAAAGTAAGATCACTACATTTTAATGATGTTAACTTTAGACCTATCCTTTACCTCATTAAAGGTAAGATTTATTTTACACATCCTCAGGTTCTTTTTATGGATAATATCAAGATAATATTTGTAAGGAAAGAACCAACTCATCTAACTTATCCTTTAGTAAGGTTGGGCATATAGGTTATAGGATTACTGAACTTATAAAAATTGCTTTTGTTAGCACATAAGTCATCTACCCTACTACCACTAAGCTAGGCCTTCCCTTAAATTCACAATCCCTAATGTTGTAAGGTATTGAGTTTAAGGGATTCTTCTTGTAATTCTCCTTCCAAAGACTATAATACTGAGATTGAAATCAAGATCAAACTAAATAATCTTAAAAGAAATAAGTTTAACTATATGCTAGAAAGTTACAACATCCTTAAGTATATTAACATAAGATATCATGAGGTAGAGAAGCAAATTTCCTATTTTAAAGACTAGTGAATTTGGCTTAAAGAACAATGCTTTCAAGTGTGGTATAAGGCTAACTTTCCATTAGGAGGTATCACACATCATTGACTTCATAAGCTTGCGTCTAGGATAACTCCATCCAATCAGTTAGCTCCACATCTTAAGCTTCATCATGGCTTGCCATATTTGTCCTAAAATCTTTAAATTTATACATTAATATAGGCTTACTACTCCTATATTTGGATGGTATAACATTCGTGCTAAAAATGGATGTCGTGTTTTGATCATTCCTAAAGGCCTTTATGATTAGAGTGAAAATGTTACGTTTTTCTCGAACTTTATAGAGGTTATGGGATTTTAAGATCATTTAGTTAAGCCTTGACTACATGTTAAACTAATGAGATAAGGATAACCTAGTCCTGAAAATGTTAAACTAATGAGATAAGGATAACCTAGTCCTGAAAATTTTTATTTGAGACACTTTTCAATCTTCAATATCCTCTCCCGTCTTAAGATATACTTGTTAGTGGCGAAACCTGATTTCAGTAATTTTGTCATATAAATTGCCACCCTATGTGTTTCTTCCTTCATTTTATTTCATGTTTTTTAACATTAATGTATGCATATCACCCCCATATTTAGATGATACAACATTAGTGCTAGAGTGGATGTCATCTTTTAATTATTTCTAAAAGCCTATATGATTAGAAGGAAACATTTCTTTTCCTCTCAAACCTTATACACGTGTAGGATTTTAGGATCTTTAGATAATTATTGATGACATGTTCAAATATTGAGATAAGGATAACCTAATCCTACAACTTTTATTTGAGAAATTGTGTAGCCTTTAATGTCCTCTCCCTTCTTGCTATATGCTTATTAATAACCTAACCTGATTCAAGTAAGTTTGTCATATAAAGTCTCACCTATGTGTTTCTTCATTTTATCTCATGTTTTCTTTACATTAATTGTTTATATGATAACCCTATGTTATACAACCATAAACATGAATTAAATGATTGCTTATACTAAGATCAATAAAGAGAAAGGCCTAGTTAGCTCTTCCTCTAGGATAAGAAACAAAAATTCACTCAAAATAATGAAGTCACTACGATAGAGCCAATTTTAGATACCTCTTTTCTCATCATCCCTACGTCTATGATGTACCCTTCTTGAGCCATCCCTATAATCTCTAATTAAAAATTGTTATTCCCAAGCATATGGAGGAAGATGGAATGTTCTTCCTAAATTAGAGCCTAAAGAAGACCAACAACATGTTTTAAAAGTTGGATGTCAGCTTAAAGATGATCCACATGTTTATCACCACTGTGAATTATTGATCCTTAAGAAAGAATGATTTAGACTTTCTTTGGAAATATTCTAAGAGTCACAACGAGGATGAGCTTCTATTAATGTAATTAGAAATGTTTATACTTGATATGTAATATTAAATGAATAACAGTTAAAACACATAAGCAGATTCCTTATTCATTAGTTATCATGCTTCATAGGGATATAATGAAGTCGAGATTGCATTATTTCATTATTTATAGTACTTTAAGGCTTTTAAGGAGCAAAAAAGTTTAAAAACAAGCTTTATGAGCAATTTGTCAAACATTTGGGCTTCTTACATTAATAAATGCTTGTTGTGCTTTTCTTTAATGTTACCATATTGTTTTTTTTCCTTGTCATTGATGACCGTGTGCCTATAAAATTGGACTTTCACAAAGATTAATTTAATGTTTTTATTAACTTAAGTATGTTAGTCTCAAAATTTGTCAAGTATTAATAGGTCTATTAACCATTAAAACGTGCCTTAACTTTCTCCCACGTAATTTAGTTTGAGTTTATAAGCCTGTCATAGAGGTTTTGCATTATGAATGTTATAAAATCTAAAAATTAATTTAGAGACTTTGACCTACAATATATCTCTTTTAACTATGGAGCTATTTATCCTAGAATTAGGGCTTTTGGACTATAGGCTTTTTATTTGAAATTGGGGAGTTAAAGAAACTTTAACTATACTTTTTGCCTTTGGTTTTGTTCTTTTGTTTTGTTTGAAACAAAGACTTGAAGGAGAATTTACTTAGATTTAAGGCCTTTGTCCTACAATTGTTTTTATTTATAAAACTAAGGAGTTGAGTAAAGTTTACGTAGACTTACAACCTTTGGCATATATTTTTTTAATCACAGAGTTAAAGGAATTTTCACCTAGAATTGTAGCTTTTATCTTACATGGATTTTAGCATCTTCTTTGAAAATCAAAGATATTAGGCTTCATTATCCTTTGTTGGTAAAAAATCAATATAATTAACATCAAATATTATCCTAATAAAAGTATTTCCTTAATTATGCTTTATTTTATACTTAGAGGATCTCCTAAAGCATTTAATATCTTGAGATTGCAACTTCCCATTCTAACCACTAACTTGATCTTATAGGCTTTAATCAGTTTAGTGCTAATTTTCTTGGTGCTTATCTTATGTTTGAAAATGTAAAATTACTAAGTATAAGGTCCCCTTCTTACAATTTTTAATGTTTGGATCATTTACCATTAATGAGCTTGATAGACTGCTAGTATGCCTTATTTTTTATACTAACATTCTCCTTACATTCTTTTACTAATTCTGATTCCATTCTTGTTAGCTCACTATTTTTATTTTCAATATAGGATTTTACTATTAAGTTAGGAAAAACTAATTCTATAGGAATCAAGACTTCTGCTATATAAATAAGATTGAAAGTTGTTTCCCTTGTGGATGTTCTCAAACTTGGTCAATATGCTTATTGGATGTTGTAAAACACTTCTGATTGTATACTTTTTTCCTCTTTATCTTTGAACATTAAATCCTATAAAAACACTCTATTAGTTACCTTTGCGAGACCTTTTTTTGAGTGTGTTCAACTAATTCAATATGATGTTTAATATTCATATCTTTGTAACAGTTCCCTAATCTTCAATTAAATTATGTTTCAATATTATTTAAAATAATCATTAGCATACCATACCTACTTATAGATTTTATCCTAGAAAATTATCCATCTTTTTTACTATCACATGGCTAACAAATTTATATCCACCCGATTGGTGAAATAATCTACTCCTACTAATAGGAAATCTAGGTTATTGATAGCAGGAGGAAGGAAAATAGGCTTAGTATATCAATTTTCCATTGCTAAGAAGGACTTGTATTAGATATCACAATCTAGTATACTACTGATCAATAATGAAAATTGGAATGCCTTTAGAACATGTCACATTTTTTAGCAAAATTATATTTGTCTTATTAAATTGTAAGTCATAAATACCCTATGTAAAGATCCTTTAGGCAAGTGTTAATTCCCCTAATGCACTTCGTGTGCATCTTCATGAATTTGAAAAATGAAACATTGTATTTTTTAGTTTTGGACACACCTTAAATACGAAAAGGTGTAAGATCTTCTAAATAATTACCTTAATACTATTAAATACCTTAATGCTTATAAAAAAACTTTATTTTCTACTCAAATATTTGGATTTTTTTTACTTTTAATAGATATATTCTAACAAGGCACGTCTAATCGTATCAATCTTCACTTGTTGTGTCCACCCAATTTAATTAGACATATGTTGGATCCACTTGATCTTTATGAAACACTCCTTGAAGTATTGCACTATTGTTGACTCTGATTTTATATGTGTCCTCCCTTGAAACTTATTATTAGGGTAGTAATTAAATGTTTTCTTATATGTTTTCCATCAATTACCTGAATTTTTGTTCGTCATTTGCTATATTTTCTTCCTTTAATTCATATATGTCACCATGAGTTGTGAATATGATTTTATTATTATGGACAAACTTGAAGTTTATAGGTTATCTTTACCTTAAAAAGCATTTCCTCATATTATGCCTTATTATTTAATCTTTGAATTTATTTTGGACTATTATTGTATTAATAGACCCATTTGTCCTTTAAGATATACTCTTTCATCACTACCCTTATCTATTATAGATTCATCTATATATACTATCCATATTAAACTTCCTTTGCTATCATGTTCTTCCTACTCTTTAGTGGATGTTACCATCTTAAATATAAAATTTTCAATGACTTAAGATTTCAATTTCTTAGGATGTATCCAATGTTGAAATCCCATAGTTTAATTAACTACTTAACTACCCTTCTTAACATTGTGGTTTGTGGAGTAGCTGTCTTAATAAAGGCCTATGAACATGTTAGTATAGTGACAAGTGAGGAGTGCTTAAGCTACCCTTTTCTTATTTTAAATATAAAACTCTAGATCTTGTGATATCTTCCTTGTATAATATATAAGCTTTTGGTTATTATCTTCCTCTTTAACTAAAACAATTTATATTTGTTGACTTAACCTATCGATAAGCATACAAGATCGATTGTAAAGATTTATTAAAACTGGAGTAATCTAGACTATCAATCCTATAGGAACTATAGAAATATGTTAATCTTAGCCAAATAAAAAAATCATATAAATTAAAGTTTAGAAAAGGTAAATTAAACTACTAACTAATAACATTAACTAATAAGGAGAAAATAAGATAATAAATGATAGGTTTTGGGGTTTAGATATGAAGAGATTCAACTGTCAATCAATATTGATCATCATGGTTGACATTAAAAAATAACATAATGCATTTATGAACTTTTTTTAAGCATACATGTATATCTAATTAGGCTACTGATTAATATAATCAAACTTATTAAGTCTATTTACTCTTTTTGTTCTCATAATAGTCTATGATACTTTTGTTTTATGTATCTAAGGTGTTTATTCCCCTAGTTTATGGATTACAATTCCCATTTTAATCCTCCCTAAATAATTTTTTAACTATTGAACATAATGAAAAAAAACTAAAACAAACCATTCTCCAACCTAAAAAAAAAGAACTAAAACAATTGTCACCAATAATTATCCAAAAAAAAAATTGTCACCATTCTCTTCCAATCTTGATCCAAATCCCTCCTTGATGTGAAACCTTAAAATTGATAACTTGATGATAAAAATGTTATCACCAACTTCCAAAGTCTTCTCCAAAAAATCCTAATAAGAGTATTTATAAGCAAGGATAACAATAAAAAGGTTCTAAGGTGATTAAACTTGTAATTCTATGTATATTTGTAGTCAAAATCATGTTTAGCACCTATTACACTTTTAGATCACTATCAATTTTATTCTAAAACTTTATAAGTGCAAATGTGATTAGTCTTACATTGATTTTTTTTGGATAAATAATATAAACAACATGTGTCAAATACAGGCTTGAGTTGGTCCCATGTTTAACCATTACTCCCAACTGTTCCCTAACTTTTCAACACCTTTAAGCTAGAATCAATCTCTGAGTCTTCTAAAAAGTTTTGGCCTTTTGAGGATGCCATCATATACCTGCAAAAATGGAGGAGTTATAGTCTTTTGAGCATTTACTAGAATGATGCTCACAAATATCTATCTACTGACATTCTTAAACTTTATAGTTAATAACATAAAACATACACATACTCAAGTCTCATTTGAATTGTTAGACTTAAACACATAGTAATTCCTAAATAAATTACTATACAAGCAAGAAAATGAAAAAAATTTTACATTCTTCATTAAGTTCAAATACCTTAATTTGACAATTTTCTCACTAGGTGTCCCTCATACAAGTTTTTAAAGTTTGAGTGAGGAATACTCATTATCTTCTTATGAAATTGAACTTACCCTAAGTTTGAAAATTATATACTCCACAACCTAAATAGATATATATGAGAAAAATCAAAAAAAATTTAAATAAGGTTGTAATAGTGCCAAAGAAATAAGTAGGATAAAAAAGGAAAGGGATTAGGAAGAACAACATGTACATACTAAAGCAAGTAAATGAAGGAATCGATCATAAGTCTCCACTATGTCACTATCTCCCTTACACTTATTTGTTTGCTCACTATACCTAACAACCACATCAAATTAAAAGTAGAAGCTCTAATAGTCATTAACAAGCAATTACTTGCTTTTCTTTTAAGTTCAATTTCCTTTAAGAAAGGGTTACAAAGAGAAAGACTAAAATTTTATAATAAGCTCAAGAGGGCTCACTGATAGTTTAGTATGCAAAAGGTGGAAATTTTGAATTAAACAAAAATCTTAAATGCATTTATCATTTGATTACTTGTTCACATGTTACATGTAATTTAAAAAAGATGAAATTCAAATTCTATAAATTCAAGGTGAAAGAATGAAAACATATTAAAAACAAAAAAAATTATATGAAGGTTCAATTTCTCATAGGATTAATCAAGTCAAATCAAAATAATTTAACTCAAAAATTTTGATTGCCTAGCATTCACAAAGTCATAATTGCACTATAATCCACTTAATCATATTATACATTTAAATTTTAACAATAAATGTTAACTAAGAATCATACATAAACATATGCAATCAACCTAAAGAAACTAATGATATCCTAAACACAACACAAAATAACAAGAAAGTTAAAATATAAAACTAAAATACATTAACGTACAACTTAAAAATTGTGTTAAATAAAATATTAAAAGAAAAAGAAAATAAAATTTTCAGGAATTTACCCTCATACTTAAACATAACATTGTCCTTAACATCGAACAAGTAAGATAATGAAGGAAATCATGAAAGACAATTGTGTAAAGAAAACTACCCCTTTATTTTTGTCTAGTTGGTGAGGTAGAATTAAAAAAAGTTCACCACAAAACTACACAAAAAAAAGAAATAAACTAACTATTAGTAAGAATCAAAAAGTAGGAAAATAAAAGAAACTAAGGTTAGAACGTTGGGTAACCTTCCAAAAGGTGCTTCTTTAGAAGTCTTTTAGTTGGATTCTTACTCAAGCCTTTCCTCTTAGATCTATAATTAAAGGCTTACTTCTACTCTTTTTATAAATCAAAACCCCCCTAGTTTCCTCATGATCTAATGAGATTAGGTTGCCCCATTCTCCTTCTTCTTCTTGCAGGATATAGGAGTCTTATTCACTTAATTTAACTATTGATAACTCATCAAACTTCTTCTTATTAAAGATAAGATCCTTTGAGAATTTAATATTCTTCTACATTTGCAAAACAAAAATTTATCTTCCTTTCCATCAATTTTAAACTTACTAGATATGAAATTGGTATCACACTGGGTTTAGGTATTTGTTGCTCAATTCTTCTACAAATTTCTACCATTTTTTGTCTTGTGAAAGAAGATGGAAGTGACAATGAATTTGGTATCTCTTTATGCATTTTTAGCATTCATCCTCTTTGACTTACTAAACCACTATCTAAAGCATAACTAGCACCTTATTGTGTAAAGTATTAAATTGGGAAAGAATTTCCTCTTCCTACCTTCTAAGCTTACCCTTGCATTCCTCCTAACATACAATTTTGTCTACTTCATTTACTGAAAATTCTCTCCTTTATCTTCATTTGGACATTCAATTGAGATTGTTAGTGTTTCTCAAATTTTTTCTTGCATTTTTTATGTCTAAATATTTTTAAATTTTATTTGAAAATATTTAAAGCTTTGAGATCTCTTTGCTAATGTTAAGTTCTACAAGTGTAATTTGACCTTAATCCATTTACAAAAGCTATGAGATACCAACCCTATGTCTACATTGGGTATTTGAGTACCCTTTAAACTCAATTATTGTAGGTATTCTCTAAGACATTCCCTTTGTTGTTATATGATTGAAATTATAATGAGCCAAATTATGTAATTATTGTTTGTTGTTGGCAAAGTGTGACATGAACTTAGGTACAAGGTTTTGGAATAGAGAGAAAGATTGCATTAGAAGATTCTCAAACCATGTTCTTTTTGCTGACAAAAAGCCTTACATTTGATTACATCAATTGCCTTAGTGGAAGTCCATTCATTATAAATATCTATGGATGCGATCCACTAAATCTTGCATTGCATTATAAATGCCCATTAATGACTTCTTAAACATATGTGCAATTGTTTTACTAACATTTGCAGAGTGAAGGGACTATTAATAACCATATTTACACCCCCAAACATTTGACACATAGTTTATTTTCACAAAGAAAGTTCATATAGGAAGAGTGTTGACTTAGTTATATTAATTATAATGGGATCAAAGAAAGTTTATCAAATAATTCTTTCCTAATATGCTTATAAAGATTATAAATTTATTGTTGTTGTGTCTGTATATTAAATGAAAAATTAGAGGGATGAGTTATTTTTGTCATATTACTAGAAGGGTTACTTTTTTCAACTTATTTAGATTTTTGAATTTCAATAGACTATATAAACATTTAAGTTTTATTATATATGTATCAATATTATCAATGATTTCAAGTAACCATCCACCTAAATTGATGTTGCTCCTTGATGAAGCTATTGATGAATAATTGGAAATTACTTGCTTGAATTGTCTAGCAATGCGGAATTTTAAGTGGGATTCTTGATATTTCTTCATTGTCAGAAAGGTATTAAATTCATTTTGATATTAAAGAATTTTGATTGAAAGTGATTTACCTTAGGATTAAAGCATGAAATAAAAAAGACAACAAAGTTGGATCTTGAAGTGAAGCATTTAAAAAAAAAGGAATTAAATTAATAATCAAAGAGTTCCACAAAGAGTTACAAATATAAAACAAAAGCCTATACAAAGGATTAGATTATAGCTAAACCTTTTAGGGTAAACATCATAAGTAATTGCAAATGCCTTAAAGAAGCAAGTTGAGTTGTTATTGTATGTAAATTTGATTTTGTCTTTGAAAGGGGATATCAAAGATGAGTTTCAATCAAATAGATTTAGGAAAGCTTTTATATGACATCTTATTATCAGTCTCCTACTTTCATTTATTAAAAGGTAGTCATCATTTAGCTTAAATAGAACTAAACGATCTTTTTGTTCTAAATTGAAAAGTGATATCTTAAGAAATTGAAGAAAATATTTTGATAAACATAAATGAATCTTGATTAATTTAATTAATATAAACTTTAGTCTATTAGACATTAAAGACAGTCCAAATAAGAGTTGTATTTTGTGAAATTTTTTTAATAAATTCTATCTATGTCCTAAAACTATTTTTTATTTTTATATTGTAACAATAAGAAAATTTTGTATTAGACCCATTTGCACTTACAAAGAGCAATGAGATGGATTCTGGTTCTGCAAGATTCTGGCTGAACTGATTGTTGCCATTCTGATCCATGATTCCGATGTTCGCTGAAGTGATTCCGACGAGAAAGTCTCCTGCAAAACAAAGGAAGGCTTGTCGGGGGTGGTATCCCGATTAGCCCCTCCGACGCTCAAGTAAGTCTTTT
>JANTNU010000233.1:21438948-21449596 GCA_024752395.1 Erythroxylum havanense | reverse complement strand
GAATTCATGATTAATTTTATTGAAATCTTGGTCACTCTTCTAATATTGTCTTTCCACTTAATCTTTAATTCTTTTCACTGGATTCGAATTAATTCTTTTAGCTTCAAAACTAGTTTGTGCCAAAAGCCTCTTCCGATTCCCATTGCCTCCTATTTTTGTAAATTGAACCACAATATTTTATGCTAAAAGCACATGGTCATGTATATATCATGTTTCTTTATCTTACATGGTAGAAAATTTTACATAACTTATCACTGCCAACATGAGAATAAGAATAGGATAGTGTGTGCCCCATATTGGTGAACATAGGTTAAACATGGAGTATATTGTGTAAGGAGAAACATAATGTCCCTTAAAAGAAAACAACCTCAATATAGGATCGTGTAAGTGTCATGTTATTTGGATAAGATATCACTGGGAGAAATAGGATGGGACGTGGTGTTTTTATGTTCCTACTATGTTTTTGAGTCCTTCACTTCTTCCAAAGTTTCTCCTTATCGATTCAATTCTTCTCTATTCCTTTAAAGAGGTTGAAATAAGACCTAACACAAAATATAATTCCTTTTAAGTAACAAATCCTTAAAAATATCCAAAACACAAGCATAATGTTACCAAAATTCATGCTAAAAATAAAGTCTCTGTAACATGTATCAAACTCCCCTAAACTTAAGCATTTGCTTCTCTTTAGGTAAATCAATTTCATCATCCTAAATCAAATAAAAAGCAATTCCAGAAAAACATTAAACATATCAAGGAAATCAATCATGATTATCTACCACGTTTAATTTGAATGGTCAACAAAACGCTAGGCAACTCATTACTTATATCAGTTTATAAGTTGATTCAATTCATTTCATATTTTTCAAACTTTAACCCTATTCACAAAATTTAGCTCTCTATGTAAAATAAATATACATGAGAAAAATGCTTTAACTTTTAAATATATTCATATCCTTTATTAATATAAAACAAATCATTAACTTTAATTTTCACAAGAGTATTTAGGAGCTTATTTGTGAAGTCACCTAGTCTTTTAAAGATAGAGTAAATTTCTTGTCATAAATATTCTCGGTTACTCAATTAAATCACTATCTTAAAAGGCTACTAGCACCACTCTTTTACTTTAACCTTTGTATTGGTATGAAGCCAATGGAGTGATTATTTAATGCTTAATTATTCACAAATTCCTTTTTTTAGAATAAAAAAAATACATAAGAGAATTCACATTTACTCAGTGCACATAAAATTTATACAAAAAGTATTATGATGCTAATTAAGTGACCATTCTCCCAATTCTTGAAGCAAATTGGATTTTCTTATTCATTAATACTCAAAGTTAGTTACCTAGACATTTAAAATTGTAAAAATAATCAAATTCATAGTGAATTTGCTCTATTGATGTGCTTTTAAAGTAAAAAAATTTCCAGCAACTAATTTCAACTGAAAAATTCATACGGCTTTATCGCTCATTGAGCAATTAGGAAGTCTATAGAGATCATGTCCATAAGATCTCTAATGGATGACTCTAAGCCATTATTTGTATGTCCTTCTAGTCGTTCATCTCTTAATCAATTATAGTAGCCACTACAATAAAATTGACTTTGGGCTATGAAAAAAATTGTAGCTAAAGGTGCTTAAACCGTTGCTAATAGGAATTGGTGATGATTTAGTTTCGTCAACCAAAATATCATAAAATCCCTGTAACTGAAAAATATAGTCGATGTTTTGTGTTAATCATCACTAAAAGTTTTTACCTACACTTTTGTTTTCATAGTAAAAAACTATTAGCAACATTTTGAGGAATCGTCGCCAATACCTTTGACTATGGTTATTTTTCATAGCTAAAAACTATAGTTACATTTCTAGGAATGTAGCTAAAAGTTTTTACCTACATTTTTTCGAATGAAGACAAAGTTTTCATCTACATCTTTGAAAATGTAGCCAAATATTTTTAACTATGTTTTGTAAAATATAGTAGAGTTTTTTGCCTATGATCTAACGAAATGTTATACCATGTTGGAATAAATTATTTGTTACATTTTTAATCCATATTATCGTATGTAATGTTTGGATTATTGTATATAATGTTTCGATAAATCTTTATTGTTAATTTATTATACAAAAAATTATACATAAATAATTGATAATTTGAAGCATTGTATACAAAAAATAAATATCATTAAATTTCTTCATATACAAAATTTTAATTACAACTTCAACAATTCTTATATATGAAATAATAAATATAGAGACTAGTTTATAAATTATAATACAAATCACTAAAGTACTGCAGAAGGTATTAAATTTAAATTATAATACAAATAGGAATTAAAAGAAAAAAGCATAAAAGATGTAAATAATATCGTTCACTTTCATCTTCACTGCTATTATAATCTGGGCCAAGTATTTTTCTAAAGTACTTATCATGCTTGGCTAAATTTTTGTGAGTATGTTTTAATTAAGCCTTAAGCATCTTGTTTTCCTCTTCAAAATGTTAAACGTATGTGGATCTTGATGAGGTTGAAACATTTGACTTAGGGTCAAAGTCAAGACCTTTGATGTAACCAGAATGTGTACTAAGCATGATATTGTAAAAGTCTTCTACATTGACCTCATACCCTTCAAACATTGATTTCTGTAACCATTCTTGCATCTTATTCTAAAATTAAAAAAGCAAAATCAATATTCAATGCAAATATTATTAGTTAGTACTATATAGATAAATAAACTAAAAATTTAAGCAATTTTTTTTTTACTTATATAGCTATTTTCCGCTTCTTCTAATATCCACCCTTGACCTTCTTTATAGTGAGTAACTTTTTATAGTGTGACCCTATCATACTCTTGTCTATATAGTTACTTCTCTTTCCATTTTATGAAAGAAAAATAAAAGGTACAATAAATAATATAGTGTTTCTTGATATAGTTATAACTTGTAAATAAAGATCTTATATATTCATTTTGGATGACTACAAATGATTTGAACCCTTGATTGTGAGGTGTTTTCATTTATCCTTTGTTGACCTTTGCCTTTTCACATCTTTCCTAAATAAAGAAAACAGTGTAGGTAGTTATTAAATCATTTAACAAGATTAATGGAAACAAATGTGAAAGGAAAGAAAACAAACCTCAACTTTAAGAGAGGCCCAATAATCACACAAATTATTCCAGTTTTCTTGAGATATTCATTCCGAACATGTCTCCTTACCT
The DNA here is from genome assembly GCA_024752395.1 of Erythroxylum havanense. Classification (NCBI taxonomy): domain Eukaryota; kingdom Viridiplantae; phylum Streptophyta; class Magnoliopsida; order Malpighiales; family Erythroxylaceae; genus Erythroxylum; species Erythroxylum havanense. Next base: position 21,446,386 of record JANTNU010000233.1, on the reverse strand, counting down.
CCACATCAGAAGGAAAAAATTTATAAAAGTGATTCAATCTATAATAACGATCATTGGTAATTTTGTTTAACAAAGAAGTCTCACAGTTTGAAACATCAGGGTTCTCAATATCGACAATTCATCTGTGAATCATAAGTAAAATTGTAATTCATCTTAAAATAAGTGAAACAATATTGCATATAGTTAAATAAATTGATAAATCACCATAAATTTATCTAAAGCGTTTTCAAGCAATTTATCTTCCTTCAAGTCCTTAGCATGCTTCAGTCAAGGTAATTATGTTCTCGTAATAACATCTAACTAACTTGGCAATTTTATAAATTAGATCTTGTCTATAGGATGACCTTGTGAAGTATCAATGTGTATTTACAACTTGCTATTCATTACAATGTTCTTTCATTGCAATTCATAACTTCTAGTAATACCTCCATATCTTTTTTTAATATTAACACTAGAACCTCAAAACAAATCAATAATGATAATAAAATACACATTAAAACTGTAAACATATATTTAAGCGTAAGTCTATTTGTAGGTGTTAACTATTAACAACCATGTAGATCCCTCTATACTAGTTAATTCATTATTGTTTAAGGCAGAATGAGGTTGTTCCTAACGAATTTTATTCGTGGTTGAGGTCAAATGATGTTGGCTAGGAACTAATTGATCTAGTTAAAGTTGCATATCTCTTTGTTCTACAATTTCGATATCTGCCACCTTTATCCCTTTGTTTCTACCAGGTGCCATTATATTAGATATATATATAATATAATTTTATTAACATCACAATACATCCAATCATCATTAAAAAAAACATTCAATCATTAACATTAACATAACTCAATCATCAACAATTCGCATTAAAATAACTCAGTCATCAATAGTCCACATTAACATAAGTCAACCATCAATAATCCGCTTTAACATAACTCAATCATCAACAATCTGTATTAACATATATCAAACATCAACCACATGCATTAACATAACTCAATCATCAACAATCCACATTACATAACTCAATCATCAACAGTATGCATTAACATAACCTAATCATCAACAATCTACATTAACATAAGTCAATCATCAACAATGCACATTAACATAACTCAATCATTAGCATTACACATTAACATAAGTCAACAATCAATAACATGCATTAACATAACTTAATCATCAACAATCTACATTAACATAACTCAATCATCAGCAATCTGCATTAACATAAGTCAATCATAAAAATATGCATTAACATAACTTAATCATCAACATTTTGTATTAACCTAAGTCAATAACAACAAGACCCAATATGTAGTAGTGATAGTAGTAGTAGTAATAACAGCAGCAGTGGTAGTGGTAGTGGTAGGGGTAGAGGTAGTTGTAGTTATAGCAGTATAGTAATAGTAATAGTGGTAGTAGTAGTAGTAGTAGTAGTAGTAGTAGTAGTAGTAGTAGTAGTAGCAGCAGCAGCAGTAGTAGTAGTAGTAGTAGTAGTAGATGATAAGTACTACCTATTTATAAGTAGTAGTAGTTAGTAGTAGTAGATGATAAGTACTACCTATTTATAAGTTTATGCGGACTACAATAGGAATTACAAGAATCTCTTTACGAAGGATCCTTTACTTGAATCTTAGTACGCTAAAGTTTTATATTGTGGGTCATATCCTCGGTAATTTCTAACATTTCCATGTCAATCTTGATTACCTCCCCTAAGTTGTTTTAGGCCTTCTTATTTTTTTCCTCTTACAGTCGTTGAGCACTATCTTCTCACACTTTCTCACTGAAGCGTCCGGGTGTCTCCACTTGACATGTCCAAACCACCCAATTCTTATCTCTCTTAATTTGTCAATAATATTAGCTACCTTTAATTTGTCCCTTATCGTTACATTTTGGACCTTATTTCTTCTAGTAAGATTGGACATCCATTGGAGCATCCTCATCAATAACATTCATTAACATAATTAAATCATCAACAATCTCGATTAACATAACCCAATCATCAACAACATGCATTAATGTAACTAAATCATCAACAATCCATATTAATATAAGTCAACCATCAATAACATGCATTAAGATAACTCAATCATCAACCATCCTATGATACGTATTAACATAACTCAGTCATCAACAATCTTCATTAACATATGACAGTCATCAATAATATGCATTAACATAACTCAATCATCAGCAATCCGCATTAACATAAGTTAATCATCAATAACACATATTAATATAAATCAATCATCAACAATCCTCATTAACATAACTCAAACATCAATAATGCATATTGACATAAATGTAACCAAAATTAAATTTCAACAATATTACCTTCAATCATCATGATTAAGATCTTGAAAATCATCATCATTAATTGCATTATGATTTGACTCTTCATCACTAATATATTTGGCCAAAGTATCATCATTGTCATATAATTCATCCTCATTATAATCTTCATCTCTTTATACAATAAGATTGGCTTATACTTCATTTGTTTATAGTATATTGGGATCAACATCTCTCCCATAAAATGATGATATATCTGCATCTTCTATTTCTAAGGCTTCATTATTCAACTTCGATTTAATATATTGATATAATTCATCACCATCTTTACCAACTGGTCCATTTTCCCTTTCACAAAAACTAGAAAGATTTTGGTGTTAAAACTTTTCACAACTTTCCAATTGTTTCCCAATACAGTGTCGTTGAGGTAAAACACTTTCTTCACTTGACCTGTAAACACAAAAGGGTCATTATCATACCATGTTTTTCTAAAATTGATGCTAGTAATATTGTCATTCATTTTTATGTTTATCACATTGTCACCAAGATTAAACCATTTGTACTTAAAAAGAACAACTTTTTTATCCTTGATGTAATGCAACTCTATTATATATAAGATGACACTGTAGAAGTCAATAAAATCATCATTATGTTGTCCTTAACAACAACCCCACAATTTTAGCTTATAAGTTGATTGTCATGATTTTTTATGTGAAATCTAGCTCTATTAACAATGTAACCTATATTTTTTTTCACACATATATGAGGCCCACATGCCAAAGAATATAATGTTATAACACCTCTAACAATTAACAGTTATGTAACCATATCATATGTACAAAAATATATAATTAGAAGTTAATCTCACCTATAAATTGCCATAAGTTCATACTATTCTATAAATAACTTACTCGAGTCCTAAACTATGATGAAAGTTGATCTTATGTCTTCCTTCAATATTAACAATTAATTTGCTTCTAATCTCATCTTTTTGTATTCTATTTAAAAAAAGTAAATAAATGTCAGAAGATACAAGTTAAATGTTATACTTAAGTATGAAAGAATGAATGAAAAGTAACATACATACTCTGTATATAAATCGACATCCTCAAATTGTTAAAAATATACCAATAGCCAATTTTAAGTTCATCTTTAGTTAACTCTACGTATTTTTCAATGCCAAGTGGCCTTACTTGTTGGGAGAAAACTAACAAGCTATCATCCTGATCAAATTTAAAGTTATGTTCTTCTCTATTAAATCTTATCTTAACGTCATTTAAGTACATAAAACAAAACGTCAAGCATTCATTCAATATATAAGACTTTGCAATAAAGCCTTTAAGTTGAACTCTATTACTCATATAATGCTTAAAAGAGCCTAAAAACTTAAACAAAATATAAAATATTAATAGTTGTTACTAGCTAATAACTTAAGAAAAAAAGTAGAAGTTAATATAAATTACCTTTCAATGAGGAATATCCATCGAAATTGAATCGGTCTATAAAGTTTTGCCTCTTACAGTAAGTTAATTATCAAATACATCATAAAATCAAAAAAAGATAGGGGGAATGCTAGTTCAAGCTTACATATAATCAAAGCTATGTCTTTTTTCATTTTTCCAAACTCTTCTACTTTCAATGTCTTACAACATAATTTCTTAGAAAACTCACTCAATTATGCCAAAATTAGGGACACATCCTTCGACAAATACCCATTTATTCCAACAGGAAGTAATCGTTGGAGAAGTATCATGGAAACAATTTATCCTGAAATTTTCCCTTATTAACATTGACACAACAACCTATATTAGATGCAAACTCATCAAAAGACTTGATTGATTTAAGAAATTGACAAAAAATTTTCTTCTCTTTTTTTAACATGTAGTATTATGTAAGTGGAATGATATATGACCCATCATCTCTTCTTTTCAAAGGCAAATATTTTCTTGTATTCATATCTTCCAAGTCTAATCTAGCCTTAATTGCGTCTTTCAATTTGCCATCAATTTCCATCAAAGTACCTAAAATATTTTCGAAATTGATTTTTTCAGTATGCATAATATCAAGATTATACCTCAATAGTAATTCTTTCCGATGCGGCAAATTGAAAATTATGGTTTTTTTATTCCAATTAAGGTCAACAACACTTCACTTTCGCTTTCTATTACTTGGGTGTTTGCCAATTGTAAATTCACCCAAAAGGGATATTTGGTCAACCACATCATCACTAGACAAGTGCAAAAGAGCTTCACTATGTTCTACTTTTCCATTAAAAATTTGCTTCCTAACCATCTATACCTATATTTCAAGTAGCAATGATGTCCCATATAGCATATTTTACTTCGTGGCCTCATTAAATGAGTTTGATGGTTACACATAGGATAGGCCATATACCCATTAATTCTCCATCCAAACAAATTATCATAAACTAGAAAATCATTTATAGTCCACAAAACAATTGCATGCATTATAAATGTTTCACCTTCAACTACAGCATAAGTTTCTAATCCAACCTTTGAGAGATGGTTTAAGTCATCAATTAATGGTTGCATATACACTTCCATGGAGATAAATTGTATGGCACAAGAATTACCAGCCACATGTTGTAGAACTACTCATATTACGAAATGTAATTAATATAATTATATATTGTAATTAATATAATGATATATTAATGTATAGATAACAATTTTAATTAATATAATGATTTATGAATATATAGATAACAGGTAAATTTTCTCATATCTTAGTTATCATATTATTATATTTAATCATAATTATTTATTTATTATATATAAATTATATACTATTATATAAAATTTGTATATTATATATAATTTCTATAATATTATATAGAATTTGTGTATTATATATGTAACATCCCGTCATCGATGGGATGGGTACAGTTTGTCTCATACGTATTTTGTATACGTATTTTTGCATCCGTATTTGTTCATTGATTAATGTTCAGTATTGCACAAGCATAAGTATGTACATGCATGTATGATAGATTTTCGACCTGATTGTGAAATTGGAGATTTTGTGATTTAGCGATTAAGGTTAATTATGCTTTGATTTATGAATTGGAGTATATGATTAGAGGTTTTCTAATTTTGAGGATTTATAGGAATTTTTCTAGAATTTTCGGAGGATTAGGCTCGGACCGAAAAAATGGCTTGGTGACTGATTAATTGTGATTCCGGTTCCGAATTTGATTGAAAATTGATATGAGGTAAATTTAAATGATGATTTGAGGAATTAGGGAATGAACCATTAGAATTCGGGAGAAATTAGAATTAGAAATTGGATCGTGGTTGTTCGGATTGGACTTGTGGCAATTAAGTGCCAAACAAGCCTTAAGGTCTTTATTATTTAAATCTATGCCTTTGAAATTTTTGATCCACGATGCTCCTCCCTCTTTGAAAGAAATCGTGGGTTTTCTCTTGATTTTTCTCCTTCTTCCATCGTGGTTTCCTTCTTGATTCCTCTTGGAGTGGCTTCTTCTTTCATCTTTGATTTTCTCCTTTAGTGTGATGTTGAAGAAGATGAAGATGAGTTTTGGCTTTGGATTTGCCGTGGGTGTCGTTGTAGCTTAAGACTTGCATTTTCTTGGTGATTTGGAAGAGTTTAAAGCTTAATCAAGTAAGTTGCAACTTATTTATGTATTTAATATTTTGATTGAAGTATGGAATTAAGTGATTAATTGTTTAAGAGTTAGAAAGTTTCGGATGATATAAGTTTTAGGGTAAAAATGTGATTTTGATTTGAGTATTTGTTGAATCATGATTATTTGATGGATTGAAGCTTAGGAATGAGTTGTGTTAAGTGTAGAATGTGGGTTTAAAGTGTTTAGAACGGATTGGAACGGATTTGTATCAGAAAATCTGGGAATTTCTGGATTTCGGGCGTGAATCTGGAGTTGCACGTCGTGACGTGTGATGAACACGCCGCGGCGAGCAATTTATCGTTCGCACGCCGTGACGAGCGGATGATCTTCGTACGACGCGACGAGCGAAGATGCACGTCGCGGCGAGCGCAGGAAATCACGCCGCATAGAGGAGAATCAGCGTGCGCCGCGACGTGTGAGAGACGTCTCGCCGCGGCGAGCGATCTCACACCGCGGCGAGGACGCCTGATTCCGAAGGTGAAGTATTTTATTTTAAGTGAGTTTTAAGGTTTAATTATGGATGATTAATGAATGATTAATTGATTATGATTTAGGGGCTATGAATTTTAATTTAAAGGAATGGAATTTCGGGAATTAAATTCAGTGGTTCTCCGAATCGGATGAGAATTGAATAGTGAATTTGATTCCGATTCAAGGATAAGTCTTATGTATTAGAATTTGATCTCGGAAGATATAGAATTTAGCCAATTGACTTATGGAATTAGAAATTGCTATGAATTAAAGTGAAAGCACAGAATTTGTGAGAATCAGTATTAGGGTCGGAAATGTCATAACGTGCATAGTACTGCATTTAATTGAGACATCAGTATTTCTAATTATTAAAATTGATACAATTAGTAATATTCGGATTTCTGACTTTGATAGAGGCTCAAGCGGAGCGTCGATCCACTGACGCAGCAGAGACTTCCCGGCAGTAGCTCGGAAGTTTAGAGGTGAGTAACCTAGTTGGTTTCTCAATCTCTGACGTGTTAAATGCTTTGTGTGAACTATCTGTGAATATGATTAAGTGTTTCGCAAGTGATATGTTATTGTGAATTGTGACCACATGCTAGGCATGACTAGAAATCAGTAATTGATAGTTGTGACTGGAGCACATTTTGATCTGATCGGGGCCATGAACTCAATTATTGTGATAAGAAAATAGTGCATACCCAGAGGGCTCTCCTTTCCCTAGTGCGTGATGGGTGTCGAATCTACCAAAAATAAATCCCAAACACCAAACGAAAATAAATTGCACATAGTGGTAAATGGGGTCGTTCCACAGAGAATGGAATAATTGATTCTATTTAAATGCCAAAGAACAAATGAACATAATTAAAATGGGGGGGGTTTGGAGTTTTCTACTGGAACTACTAATTAATTTGACCACAAATAAATGATTAACGCAATGAAAATCAAATAAAATAACAACTACGATTAGACTAGCAAAGAACACAAATAAAATTGATTAACTCAATAAAC
>JANTNU010000233.1:21081850-21097576 GCA_024752395.1 Erythroxylum havanense | reverse complement strand
TTTTAAAAATTTAGTGATTTGCATAATTCGGTTTAATTGTAATGATGCCATGCGAGTATTTAGTGATTGTTTTCGTTTGTAGCACTTCCTTGCTATGAGATATGCGTCGGAACGACCCACGAGCATCCCGGTGCGTACCCTACGGTAAGGGGGTGCTACACCAAAAATTACAAACTTTATACCAATTTAAATCTACGAGAATAAGCTACAACTTTGGTGAAGACAACTCAGCCTAATTCAGCCCACATCAATACAGTTTATTCAATAACCATAGGATATAATTTCTGTCCCTGGTGATGCTACAGCCTAAGCTAAAACTCAGTTTCATGAAAAATTTTGAAAATCATAGAGAAAGAATTAAAATTCGACTTCTTCACAAAATTTGTAGAAATATGTCTCTAATTTAATATGAATCAAAAATTAACTCATTCAAAAATCTAAAGCTCAAGTTATGCTTAGAAAACCGAAACATGATCATGAAAATTTCCAGTTCATAACATTCCAGCAGACTTCTACACTTTCATCCTATCAATCACTTTCAAATCAAATCAGATAACTCTAAATTTTTATGGAGAGAGAAAAATATCTTAGAAATCCATTGATCTAAGTTTCATGTTATTTGGAGTTTGGATAAAAAAAGTTATAGGCAAAAGACTGAGGGTTGTTCAATGAAATACTCTTTTCAGAAACTTATACAAGTAACTACCACCCTTTTACTATAGAATTTTTGCACGTAATTCTCCACATTTTTGCAGCAACACTCCTCCATCTTCTTCCTCTCCTCTACTTAATTCCTTATCACAAAGTTATACCCTTATATTTACTCCTTCATTTGCAACTTATCTTATGCTAAACAACTCAAAGTGCAACATTAGTTACAAATGCCAAAACCAGAATTTTTTTTCCATACTATTCATCCTCTTCTTCACCGAACTACACTTCTTCTCTCTCTTTTTTTTTGTTTCTTGACTAACTTTCTTACTTCTAAACCATCCATTCTACATTTCCATATCTAGAAAAATCTTGGCAACAAATTAGACTCGAATTAGACTTCAAACATTTAACATCCAAAGTTTTATAAATTTCCTCTCTCTCTCTACTGTAAATCTTCAAATTCTCATATTTCCCTCCAATGCATATTATTTCATTTTTTAATCCACTCTTTAACTTCATTTAACTCCCATTCGAGCTCATCTTACTCTCAAACAATTCAAAACTCAATATTCCAATTGAACACCAAAAATCAAAACTCACCTACGGTTTCATGCATAATTACTACAACTCATCTATCTCATGCATGTGTTTCATTCCAACAAGCAAAACATCACACAAAAAAATCAGTTATAGAACTCAGAAACTTAGACGTTTACTTACCCTATTTTCAAAAAATCACAGCATGAGAATGAAGATCAAAACTCGGTGAAGAATAGTTATCCGAAGAGAGAACAATGAAAGTTCCTGCCTAATATCTTACTTTAATAACTTAGAGACACGTGGCCCCCATGCATGTGAGCTACTTGTTAGCCTCTTATAAGTGTTACATGTTATTATGTCATTTGTCCATTTTTTTAGTCTAAAAATACCTCAAAATTTTAAAAAAAATCCTAAAATTTCAAAAAATTCCAAAATATTACTAATAGTCTCCAAAAAAATGTTTACCACCAAATAAATTTTCAGTTCAAATAATTCACTAAAAATTTCAAAATATTCAAAATATACCAAAATTGTCAAATCACAATTAATACACTCTAATTTAATCCACAATTTCTACTTATAAATCAAATTTACCCAAAAATGCCAATAAATGCATGTACAATATATGAATATGCAAAATAAATGTGTATGTCACAATTAACTTCTGCATGACGTGCTTTTTTTCCCTCTAATTTCACATAAATTTCTCATAATTTACTATTCTAGCCTTAATATAGGTAACAAAATGTTACATAAAATGTCAAATATAATTAGCATAGTGCATAAAGATAAAGAATGTCTTTATTAATTACATAATAACTTCATAAATTAAAATTGCAGCCAACTGATTAATTGCAAAGGCATAAACTAATAGAAGATACCATTTTCTATTATAAAGCTTAATTGTTTCGATCAGCGAATTGATCCGACAAAGAAGAGGAAAAAAGTGGAAGGTGGTTCAAGTAAGAATTGGTGGTGTAAGAACATGAAGAGGAGTTGATAGAATTTAAGTTGTAGCGGTGATATTTAACTACCTTCTCAACTACAGGGTAACCATGCCACCATCAATTAAGGTATGGATGGACATAATAATTTAAGTATTTTAATTTTTTAATTTTTATATTATTATTCAATGATGTTATGTTGCTTAATTAGCATACCCCGTCAAATGACTTAATAATAATTTTTCAAAGGAATAGCAAAATTAAGTTTTAAGGTGCAAATAATATTGCTTTATAAATATTAAAATATAAAACGATATTAAAAATAAACAGAATAACTTAAAATTTCTTACAAAATGTTTAATAGCAATTTACAGCTTTAACCTTTTGGTTGTTAAAATAATGTTTAAGCTTGAGAATGCTTGTTGTTTGACTTCTATTGGGTGGACTTGACTTCCATCATTTGAATTGTGATTGTCTACCGGGAAAGAGCGAGAGCGAGAGAGAGGGAGAGGGAGATATAGTCTAAGGTGGAATATTATCAAGTAGAACAAAAAGGGTTGTTGACTATGATATAAAAAAATTAAAATGTCTCCTCAATTCCCTTTTTTAAAAGCATTATTATAATCATTTCATTCAAAGACCTAAGCTAAGAATGGAAAGATACAACAAACTGGGAACAAAATGTTTTCAAGACGAGAAAAACAAACGATGAGTTGTTCTTGACAGCTAATGGTGGACTTTGTGGCTGTGAGCCTTTGACAGTAACTGATCGCGTTTGTGGATGCCATGAATTGCATTAGTAATGGAGAGATATCCACCTGCCAGATTACAATTCGCCAGATTAACAAGTTTCCCCTTGACTAATCCCCAATTCACATATACGAGCATTACCAAAAGTCAAAATGTGATAACTAACTAGAACTTTTGAAAGATTGGACAAAGACTCTCCGAAAATGAAGACCAAATGCAAATGCAAGGCAAGCTGTGAACGACCTGACCTGTATTAGTAGGAGGTTGAACTTTAAATGCCTTCAACGCGCTGCTTCTCTCTCTCTCTCTGTGGACTTTAGCAATCAAAGTAATGGCATTCTTAATCATCAACTCATACTAGGCTTCTTCGTCTTCTTTCTTCTCTTTAACATTTTATCTCTTCCCTCTCCGCTCCTTTCTTCTCTTAATCATCAACTGATATGTTAGGACTTGCTTCACACTCTAAACTAAGCTCATGATCAGATCCAAAACATCACAACAAGAACCCTTTGGCTGCAGATCAAAGGTTTGGATTGGATCTTCTTTTTTTATTTTTTATTATAACTACATGGTTGTTGATTGTATGGAAATCAGTGATTGACTGGTTCCTTTGTGGATCTAATTGTTTGAATTTTGGATGCTTTTTAGCTTCAGAAGAAATTGGTAATTGTTTAATTACTTAATAGTAGCAGGAGGTTGTGTATAGCCTTGTTGACTTCGACTGAACAAGCTCGGAGCACAAAGATGGTTGAATCTACTTCATGACTATTCATCACTGGAACCATTATGACGAGAAGTTTTATGGTGGAAGCCCCCTAGCGTCCGGAGGCATAAGAGTAGGAGACGGTCATGAGTAGTGTGGGGGCTGCCAAGATTCGATTTGTTAAATGCCCCAAGTGTAGGAAGATTCTTCCCGAATTGCAGGATCTTCCAGTTTATGAATGCGGTGGCTGTGGAACGCGTCTCCAAGGTACATATCTGTCTGTCTCATTCAAAGTTGTCTCTTTTAAGAAATAGTAGCCTAGGTATCCCCAGTTAGGAAGTGGGCTCCTTAGTATGCCTCTGTCATGTCTTATCTCCTATGAACCTCAGCAGAACATCGAAATGTTGGAGTATCGCCACCTTTCTTTGTGTTAATGTTCAGAGTAATTGATGAATCCATTGTAATACGGACTCTTAAATACATCCATTTTGCCACTGACTATCCTTGCTAACTCCTCAATGCAAAGTAGGCTATATATCTTTTTGCTGTCTGTACGTTTTTTTTTAATTGAAATCACTTGCCCTCCCGTCGTATCATCTGCAGCTCATCTTATTTTTCTGCTTTAATGCAGCCAAAGGTTGGAGGCACAATGAAAAAAGGACATTAGCGTTGCAGGAAAATGGTATGAGTGCTGCATTTCAGAGGGACAATAAAAATTGTGCTTACGAAGATAAGGAGTCTACCAGCTCCAGTCATGAAGCAGTTTTTCATCACTCGGGGGAATGCTCTTTAGACCATATCAATGCAAACAACCAGATAAAATATGACAGTTGCGATACTGAGCAGCTCGGTAGCATAAATTTGAAAGATGAAGACCAAAACAATGGAAGCGTTGAAAATGAATCAGCTTATTTAGCTAATGACAAGCTTGGAAGTTCAAACTTCTCAAACGGAGACCATAAAGATGAGAGAAACAAAAGTAAACTTGGGTTTCTTGAGGTTGTGAATTTATCGAAGGGAAGTCCTACAAAAAGAAATCATCAAAACAAACCTCTGGGTTGCAACCTTGAACAGCCTAAAATGTCCAAAAAGGTTTCTTCATTAGTCAAACCTACACATCGTGGGACTGAAGAGATGTTCCTGTTTAGTGGTGGTGATTCAGATGCGGAGCTTTATGATCAAAGCTCACCATCTTCTGGAGTAAATGCCAAAATAGAATCAGAAAACAGTTCTAGTTCTAGTTCCGGAAAATGTCACACTGAGAAGTTGGCTGACACAAAGGGATCTAATATGCTAGAAGGAACGTGTGTAGCACCAGAGACTCTTGTTGCTTCTCCTAATGAACAGCTGAGGTATCCTGATGCTAGTAATTATCATGTCTTTGAATGTGTAAGGTCCACAGAAACCTTTGAAACAACGGATGTCGATCCAAGCTCTGAGCTCAGTGGTACCCTCGTTGATTTGTCTAAATCCCCAACGACCAGAAGTTCTCGTGCTTATTATGATGATGTTGTTTCTTCTTGTGAAGGAACCGATGACCAATTATCTAATCACCGCAAAAATTCATACCGAAAAGTTTATAGGCCTGTGCACCATTCTACTTCTGATGAGGATTTTCGAAGGGAAAATATAGTTGCAAGTGGTATTCTTGAAAGGCAAACTCTATCAAGAAATTATCCGTCGCTTCTTTCTGATAAGACACAAAATGACAGGAAATTAATCATGTTGGATCAAGATGAATTGCCAGATCCTGCAAGACTTCACCATTCAACTAGAGATTGGAGCAGATTACAAGAAGATGAATGCCAGTCTAAGCTGACTTTCAGTCAAAGGAATATGGCTGCTGACTATGAAACTGGTGGTCCTTCCAATCCATTGCATAATGAGTTCCATTCCAATGCAGGCTTTAATTCACATGACAGGCTTGCATACACCGGACAGGAGAAGTTGAAACTGTTAAGAATTGTTCATGAGTTGAAGGATCAACTGCAGAAAGTGTCTATTCCGAATGAGAAGGGAAATGGAAGACTTTCTTCTGGAACTGGGCAAGATCTGGGGATTTCTATGTCCCATGATGATGAGTTCTCGGAGGAGGAAAACTTTTATAATCGTTATGACAATGCCGCGGGAGTTAGAGAGTTGAAAAATTGGCCTCACAAGAACAAACACTGGAGAACACCGTTCTCAGCAGCGGCAGCAAACTTTAGGCACCAAGTTGATCATTCATTGTGTTGCTGTCCCAAAGACTTGAGGAGATCAGCACAAATGCCTCCTGGCATACGGCATAATAAAGGTTTATGCAGTGTCCATCCCGATATCAACTTGTACCTCTCTTGTCCCTCCAGTCCCTTACGGCCGTGGAATCTGAATTTCAATATAACAGCCTTGGAGCCTATTCTGAGAATCAGAGCTATAGAGTTGATGAAGTGAAGAAGTACTCGACGGAGAAAAATTATTCAGCTAAGAGGCACGTCAGGCCGATGGCAGGTGGAGCTCCATTTATAACTTGTCCTCGTTGCCTAAATCTGCTGCACCTATCATCAGATTTTCTCCTCATTAAACGAAGGTGTCATAGGGTTATATGTTATGGTTGTTCAGAGGCACTTAAATTTACTCTAGTCAGCGGATCTCATCTTATTCCTTACATGCCGGGTACCAATACTCCTCCACCAAGTGAGGTTGACGAGGACAATGGTGCTACAACTATTAATAGGAGGAGGAGGAGAGCACTGGTTCAAAATGGCAATCGGCATGCAAATCCCATGTCATATTCTGATGAATACGGACTCTCTCTCAGCGAAAGCACCACAGTCGCAGACAGGGATCCCTCTTTTTCCCATAAATCATTCAACGACACTCCAACTCAAAGAAATGTGTCCCAAAACAAGCATAAGGATGCAGCTGGACCTCCTGATCAAAGGCAGGCTGGAGTTTCGCCACTCCATCGACTCATGGGTTATGCATCAGCCAGACAAGTCTTATACGGTTGAGGTGGGGAATCTAGCTTTTAGAGTTTGTTTGTGTACAGGGAATTATTTTATTTGTGCATAAAACATAAGTTCTTATATTCATTCAATAAGTTTATGGGGTTTCTCATTTCGTCCTTCAGAGGATATTGTTCAACTCAGTTCTCCTCAATCTGCGTATTACAATTCCAAATTTAACGGATAAAGGTAAAGCCATCAAGACAACAAGTGTTGAAATGAACATACAATTTTTTTTATAGAAATAATAAGCTTAATTATCTCGAAAAAGAGGATCACCTAACGACCAAAACAAAGCAAAGCTACAATGGTTTCGTCTATTTAATCTTTGAGCAAAGAAAAGGGCATTTAGGGCATCCAATACATCTTTTGCAGGGAATTGGGGAGCTTCTCGAAATACATATCATTACAGCTCACTATTTGGGGAAGTTCTTAGGTTTGTTGCATTTCCAACTCTATTTTGAGAATTTTGATAATCCTTGAAGCTTTTATAGTTCATGGAGATGACAAACAAGTGAAGACAAGATAGATGAAGCTCTTCCAAAGGGAGCCACGAGGGTGTAGCAGCCATGTATATTAATTGTGTAAGTTTACACACTCATGTAAAGTGACACACGCCCGTGCTCTTAACTTACACAGCTAAATCAACCGTGTAGGTCTCTAGAACTGTATGAAGCATGTGAAGAGAAAAGACATACGATGTCGTGTACACAGTCGTGTTTATAACATACACGATCGTGTATCTCTTTGTGATTGTGTACATCTATGAGTAAGGTGGTGCATATGACTATGTACGGTGTAGGAAAATTTATTTCGTAATATAAAAGAGAAAAATACATAGGTTTTGTATGAGAGTATGATTATAATGTCCAAAGTGAGGAAAAATAGAGAGAAGGCAAGTAGTGTAGTATTGTCATCTTTTTTAATGTTTTTAGGATTGGTTCAAGTGTTTGTTGATTATTACTTCAACTTTAATCCTAAAACTTTGTGAGACAAAAATGTACTGTGGGGAGAGAGATCAAACTTTGTAAATCCTTATTTGAGTTTAGCGAATTTGCTCGTCGATTTGGCTATGGTTTTCTCGTCTACACTGGAGGGTTTTTCATGTAAATCTTAACCTTTATTTCATTATTAAGTTTCTTATTCTCGTTATAATTTGCTGGTTAAAGTTGAAAAGTATTTTTTGTTGTTGATATTTGATTGATCTTTAGGAGAGTTGTGTTCTTGTATCCTAACAAGAAATATAAGAGGCATCATGATGGAAGGTGGAAACATCTCTATGGCCAAGTTGATGTCATCAATCACTCTATTTGGAGGCCCATGATGAAGGACCTTCTGTATTATAGGGACTTTTTTGATCTTATTGATTTGGACAAAGGTGTGAAGGATGATGTTCCTTCAAAACCTAAAATGATGTTAGATAGAGACTAGGAAAAGATGAAGTGGAAAACTCTAAGCACAATTAGACAATTAATTGATATCAACATATTCAACCAAGTGTCTCAAGAAATGGATCCTTTTGAACTATGGAAAAAAGTTAAAAGGACTCTATAAAAAGAAGATTGCCTATAACAAGACCTGTTTGATCAAAAGGACTTATGAACTTGAAGCTAAAAGCTAAAATATCTATGCCAGAGTATCTAAGTGATTTCCAGGATATAATCAACAAGCTTACTACAATAAAGATCATTCATGATGATGAGCTTTAAGCTTTATTCCTGTTAAGTTCGTTATTAGATAGTTGAAGGTATTAGTAGTGATGATTAGCAACTTAGCTTATGAGGATATGCTCTCTTTGGATGTAATCAAAAAGTGTATGTTTAATGAAGAAATCAAAAGAAAGGAGATGGGATTTGACAACATGCAAGTTTTCATAATAGAAAGAAGGGGAAGGAATAAGAGCGAGGGTCCTAAAAGGCATATCAAGTAGAAGAACAGATTAAAGTCCAAAGGTAACAAAGACATGAAGACACTTATACTATAGGTCAGGACACATAAAAAGGTTCTACTATAAGTGGAAGAGGGCAAGATCATCATAATGATGGAGATGATACAACTGAAAGAGCTTCAAGCATATATAACGAAGTGTCCCTTGTTTGTGCAACAAGTGAATACTTCCATATTAGTAATTCAGGTTTTGAGTGGTTGATTGATATGTGAGGTTCTTATAATTATGTTCAGAAGGTGGATTACTTCTCAAACTACAAGAGTGAAGACTTTGAAAGTGTAAAGATAGGAAATCAAAGTTTTACTAAGATTGTCAGTAAGGGTGATATCTGAGTTCAAAAAAATGTTAGATGCTTACTGACCTTGAGAGATGTACAACACATCCCTGATCTAAGGCTAAATCTATTAGTGGCTAATGAGTTAGATCAAGAAAGATTTTAGCACACTTTCGTGGATAGGAAGTAGAAACTATCCAAAGAAGCAATGATTATTGCTTAAGGAGAATTATGTTGCTCATTATACAAGACTCATTTAAAGGTGTACGGTGGTGGAGAAGTATATATAGTCAAAGAGGAAACTTCTCCAAATATATGGGATGAACAATTAAGACATGTGAGTGAGAAAGGATTAAAGTTACTAGCTAGTGAATCCCTTATCCCAGTTAAGAACACATTACTGCTTAATCCTTATGATCATTATTTGGCTAGAAAGCAGTATGGAGTCTCTTTTAAGAGAAGATCTATAAAGAAGTTAGAGACATTGGATTTCTGTAACCCTATTTAGGAGGAGTCAATAGGAATTAACAAATATTTTGTTACATTTATTGATAATGCTTCGAGAAAGACTTAGGTGTACATGTTGAACTTTAATAGTCAAGCATTTGAAACTTTCCAGAAGTTTCATGTCAAATGGAAAGGGAAGCTGGGAGGAAGCTGAAGTGCCTGTGAATAAATAATGGTAGTGAGTATACTTCAAAGGTTCTTGAAGATTATTGTTCATTGAATAATATTATACATGAAAAGATAGAACCAGGGACTCCACAACATAACAGTATTGTTGAGAGGATGAACAAAATAATTATGGAGAAGACTTGTTGCATACTCAGAATTTCTATGTTGCCAAAGGCATTTTAGGTAAAGTAGTTCGGACTGTAGTCTACTTGATTAACTGAGTTCCCTCAGTTTCATTAAATTTTGAGATTCGCAAGAGAGCATAGATTGGTAAAGATTGCATATGTCATTATCTGAGAGTTTTTTGATGTAAGGCATTTAGACATGTACCCAAGGATCAGAGACAGAAGCTTGACCTAAAGTGATACCTTACATCTTTTTGGATAGGGTGGTGATCAGTTTGACTTCAAACTCTATGACCTAGAGAAGAAAAAGATGATTAGGAGAAGGATGTAGGATTTTAGGAGCGCAAGAGAGGTGTTGATCATCACACAACAAGTCATCATATGGCATTGTAATTCATCGCCAATTTCTTCCACTATTAAGTAGTCTATAGTGAAGGAGATGAAGTGTGTGACCAAACATATATTGATGATGATCAAATACAGCTAGGTAACGATGAGTTGCATGAACCACATTTAATAATGTTGAAGATGAAGTTATTGAGCATAATGAGCAGGGTGAAGTAAATCACATGTTAATATAGAATTCACTAAGTACACAAGAAGGGGGGAGGGGGGGTTGAATTGTGTAATCTTTTTGTGAATACACAAAACCTTTGATAATCTCTTGAAAAAGAAACTTTTTCAAGTATTAAGTGAATACCAAATAGGTACTTAGTTAAATTGCAAATAACTCATATAAACTTGCACAAGAACAAGAGTATTTAAGAGTAAAGAGTTATAAGATAGACGATGTTATTTTTATACTTGCTCACCCCAAACCTTGGACTACGTTCAGTCCTTAGAGTTCTTCTGATTTTTCACTATACTTCGTCAAAATTACAAGTATTCTTTCCTCCCTTCCAGAACCTCTTCAGGTCTTTTACACTGAGGATTCTTTCAACTATCTTAGCCTCTCCAAGCTCTTAGTCTTTTCTTTCTCTCACTAGAAAGATAATGTGAGCTTTTATTACAGTAATGTTAGCTCTCATATATCGCACAGAATTTTTGTAAGTAATAACTTGTAAGCATCAAGATTATTTAGTCTTTGACTATGACTAATATTTATAGCCGAAGTCTCCAACCGCTTCTTGAATTTTGATAACTACTTTTTGCTTCTTGCTTTGTACTTCTTGCTTCTTCCATCTTGCATAAACCGTTTTTCAGCTGAGTTTTGTAACTAATTCAACCTGCTTCTTCTTAGTTTTCAGAACTTTTTCTGAGTTTTCAAAATTCTTTTAAGTTTTCAAACTTCTTCTGAGTTTTGACGTTTCTTTTGTGTTTTGAAACTTTTTCTGTGTTTTGAAACTCCTTCTATGTTTCGCAACTTCTTTTGTGTTTTGAAACTCCTTTTGTGTTTCACAACTTCTTCTGTGTTTTGAAACTCCTTCTGTGTTTTCCAACTTCTTCTATGTTTTGAAACTCCTGTGTTTACAACTTCTTCTGTGTTTTGAAACTCTTTCTGTGTTTCGCAACTTCTTCTGTATTTTGAAACTCCTTCTGTGTTTCGCAACTTCTTCTGTGTTTTGAAACTCCTTCTGCGTTTCGCAACTTCTTCTATGTTTTGAAACTTCTTCTGTGTTTTTCCACTTCTTCTGTGTGTGAAACTCTTTTTATGTTTCACAACTTCTTCTGTGTTTTGAAATTATCGCAACTTCTTTTGTGTTTTGAAACTCCTTTTGTGTTTTGCAACTTCTTTTGTATTTTGAAACTCCTTCTGTGCTTTGCAACTTCTTCTGTGTTTTGAAACTCCTTCTGTGTTTCACAACTCCTTCTGTGCTTTGCAACTTCTTCTGTGTTTTGAAACTCCTTCTGTGTTTGCACAACTTATTCAGTGCTTTGAAACTCCTTCTATGTTTCGTCCACTGCATGCTTAACACACACATCAAAGCAATTTATTTATTTCAAACATTATTATTATTTGATTATCAACAAAATTATTAATCGTGAATTCATTTTAACTTAACAATCTCCCTCTTTTTTAAGATAACAAATAATCATAATTTTTTGAAAGATAAAATGAATAAACGAATATTATTCATATAAGGAATAAGAAGACAACAAAAGATATACACATGCATATACAAAATACACATATGAAAACAAAACAAACTTGTAATGCTATCTTTTTTTCATCTTACTAGTCTCCCCTATTTGCTATCTTTCATCTACTTTTGCTCTTCTTCTCTTCTCCCCCTATTTGTTATTAAACAAAAAGCTTTACCGTAGATGCTTCATAATTTCAGAGAACATACACTGCATGTCAATTCAGATCAACTTGTGGTCTTCTTCTATAGAAACTCTTAGATGCGCCACCTCCTCATATAGATCAGTATCTGAGTCACTCAAATCATCCATCTTAGTATGAATTTCTTCAATCTCCTTAACTAAGGCTTCCTGACTCCACTGCTGTGTGTGACTAACTTTTCCCAAAACAAGAGTAGAAACTTGTTATGATGTTCTTGTTGGAGAGATGTTTGTAGCAACTGGTGTTTTTGATGATACAACATCTAACTCAATGATTGTAATAACAGGAGGTTTGAAAAATAATTTTCTGTTAGAGAGATCCAGGTCATCAGGTCTAGGTAGTTTTTGAAGTGGTTTTCCAAGAAGGTGTAGGACATCTTTAATTGAAGATATGAAACCCAAAGGTCTAAAGTGAACGATTAGATGCACAAAAGTCTCTAAGTTGAAACTTATACCTTCAACCATGATCATTTTGAATTGTCCTTTTGTCACTCTTCCAACTACCTGAAAGGTTGTATCTGTGGAGAAGCATTCATAATGACTTCCGGATGCTTTTGAAATCTGATAAGAAACATAGATTCCTCTAGATTGGACCGCAATACATGCCTCATCTATGTTTCTTACTGTTGCCTGAATTTGCTCTTATGTAAGATCACCTGTATTTGCTTCAGGGTACATCTTCTATTTGCCTTTATCTACATTGCGTATAATGTTTGAAGCTCTTGGTTGGATGTCTGGTACATTCTTGATCAATGTTCTGCTTGTCACTGGATAAATAGTATATTGCTCCTTAGACATCTTCATAGGATATGGCACTGACTTTTCATCTTTAAGAATACCAAATAGTCTTCTTTCTCTATAATTTAGAAGATGCATTGATCGATTATTGATCAGAATTGGTTCAACTTGTACCTTGACCAACGTTCTCACAAGTTATCTTATTATAATCGAGGTTTTGTTTCTAACAGGCATCACTTCTTCAATCACCTTTATTTTCAAATCCTCTTTTCTGATAGGTTCAAAAGGATTATATTGTACTGTTTTGTGTTCAACTGGCTTTTTCTTCTGTTGAACATCATGTGAAGAAATCTTTTTGTAACTGGTCTTCAGCTTCTCACTTTCTTCTTCTGGTCTAGAAGAGGGTTTTTTTGTTGGAGTTTCTTTTTTTTAAACACCAACTTCCTCTTAATTTTTGTTTCTTTAGTCAATTTTGCTGATTGTTCTTGTAAAATTGAGACTAAAGATCTGGTTGCCTGTGATGCTTTCTTAGAATTTTCAGAGTCTTCAGCAGGTGTTAAAATTTTTCCTCTCTTCTGCTCTCTTTGACGCAAGGTCAATAGTCTAGGTGACCTTCTAGATTTTTTAAAATTTTCAGAATAAAATGTCTCTCCCTTTCTTTTCAATGACACTTGTTTTTCTAACTGCTCTTCTCGACTTTCTTCTCTGTGTGAAATCGTCTTAGCTTTCACTGATACCTCAGATGATTTACTCTTCCTTTCTTCTATAGAAATTTTTTCTAAGGATTAAGGCTTCATCTTCCTTACGAGAGTAACCTTTTCAGGCAAGGTGTGTCTTACAATACGCTCCCCCTCAATCCTTGCTTTCACCATAGAGTCTGTATCCTCCTTTTCTTAAAAAGTTACCGCCTGTGACCTACTGTTACGGTTTCCTTGAAACCTTACAATTTTTTACCTTCCTTACTATGAAAATTATCTGGGTGATGACGTGTCAGACGATTGGTCACTCAACACAACCATATTCAAGTTTCGTTTAATTTCTCTGAATCTTTCTTCATTCAAAGGCTTAGTGAAGATATCTGCCTACTGATGATTTTTCTCAACAAACTGCAGACTTACGATTCCGTTCTGTACATAGTCTCATAGAAAATGATGTCTAACTTCGATATGCTTTACCCTTGAGTGTTGTATTGGATTTTTCAATAGGTTGATAGCACTAGTGTTGTCACAGTAAATTGGGATCTGTTCTTCTTGTATTGAATAATCTTCTAACTAATACTTGATCCACAACATTTGTGAGCAATAGCTTGTAGCTGACATATATTCTACTTCTGCAGTAGATAGAGCAATTGAGCTTTTCCTCTTACTTGACCAAGAAACTAAGTTGTGGCTAAGAAAGTGACAACCTCCACTTGTACTCTTCCTATCAATTTTGTCTCCAACGTAATCAGCATCATAGTATCCAATTAACCTGAAATCTTTACCTTTCTCATACATTAAGCAAAGATTAGTAGAACCTGAAAGATATCTCAAAATTCTTTTAACAGCAATATATTGAGATTCTCTAGGATCTGCTTGAAATTTAGCACACAAATAAACACTAAATAAAATATCAGGTCTGCTTGTTGTAAGATAAACCAAAGAACCAATAATACCTCTAAACAGGGTTTGATCAACCTTCTTACCCGTTTCATCCTTAAATAAAGGGTTTGAAGGATGTATAGGAGTAGACATAGGTTTCACTTTCTCGATTCCATATTTAACTAACAGTTCTTTAATATATTTCTGTTGATGAATAAAAATATTTTCTTCAGTTTACTTAATTTGTAAACCAAGAAAGAATTTTAATCGTGCTCATCTCAAATTCACTTTTCATCAAATTCTTAAAACTAGCACATAGCTTTTCAGACGTTGCACCAAAGATAATATCATCAACATATATTTGTACTATGATGAAATCATTCTTAATGCATTTTCTAAATAACATCTTATCTATATGTCCTCTACTAAAACCATTCTCAAGAAAAAACGAACTTAGGAGATCATACCAAGCTCGAGGAGCTTGTTTCAAGCCATACAAAGCTTTATGACGTATATAGACATAATTTGGTTTCTTAGAATCTTCAAAACCAGGAGCTTGCTTTACATAAACCTCTTCATCTATAAAATCATTCAAAAAGGCACTTTTTCACATCTATTTGAAATAGTTTTATATCATAACAGACAGTATATGCATGCAAAATCCTAATAGCTTCTAATCTAGCTACAGGAGCATAAGTTTCATTATCGTCTATTCCTTCTTGTTGATTGTAGCCTTGAGCTACTAATCTAGCCTTGTTACGACTCACTCTACCTAACTCGTCTAATTTATTCTTAAAGACCCATCTAGTTCTAATAATAGGCTTTTTAGAGGGTTTGGGAACTAAACACCAAACGTTATTCCTAGTAAATTAGTTCAACTCCTCCGGCATGGCTAAAATCCACGCTTCACCCTGAAGAGCTTCATAAATTTTCTTAGGCTTTATTTCAGAAATAAAAGCTACATTTGCTTCTCTTCTGAATTTGGACCTAGTTCTCACACCTTCTGAAGTTTCTCCTATGATCAGATTTTCAAGGTGAGAGGACTTTTTTTTCAATCCTTTTTCAGACTAAGATTTTCAGGAACATCTTTTACTTTCTCTAGAGTAGCATCTGATGGTGAGATATCTATACTATCAACTAAGGGTACTGATAGGGTTTCATTATCAGTATCATTACTTCTATCTGGTTGAGAACCATCATCAAATTTGACATAGATAGATTCTTCATCAGTTTTAGAAGCAAAATTATAAACTCTATGTAAGTGATAAGTCGACTTGTACCATGTGTAAGTCGACTTACACATGTTCCGTACCGATAAGTCGACTTGTTCATTGGATAAGTCGACTTATTCAAGGACGGTACTGTTTATTTGTGCCCTAAAGACAATCCCCTTTAGCGCATTTTATTCAAAGTCGTGTGCAGACTTTATGAATAAATAAAGAAAAAGCATTATTCATTAATTTGATGTTCATGAACATTGTTTATGAATTGATTTGATCTTTAATCAAATTAATGAAGTCCATGATAT
>JANTNU010000233.1:21038481-21053747 GCA_024752395.1 Erythroxylum havanense | reverse complement strand
CTATCTCGTAATACATTTTCTCAAAAATTCCCCATTTATACATTTACAAAAATCTATATTCATAAGTCCCATTTTTCAATACATGAATATTTCACTCGCTTACTATTCACTTATCAATTGGCTGTGACCTAGTGCCTGAACTGTCCCATTGAAGGGCTCATTAAAATCTGTCCCTTATCTAGTGCTGGATACAGGGCTCATCAAACGTTGAGCCTGAGGCTCTAAATCACTCATGAGCTTGAAGCTCATATACACACGTTGAGCTTACAGCTTTAATCGGTGGCAACTCTAGTCGACAGCCATAATCTCACACAACACTAGGCATATAATGATATGTCATACATTTTACAATTTACTGAATTTCATGATCGTTATTATATCAGTATATCAAATCAAAAATCGTATACATCAATCATCGAGCCGTAGGCTCTAGAACTGTCCCTTTAAGGGCTCGTTTAATTGTTGAGCTTATAGCTCTAAACTGCCCCATTTAGGGCTCATAAATCGTTGAGCTTGTAGCTCTGAAACTGTCCCATTTAGGGCTCACTTATCAGTGAGCGCGTCTCAGGGGTAGGAGAGCCCTCGGGGTATGCACTACTTCCCACGCGTCTTAGGGATAGGAGAGCCCTCTGGGTATGCACTATTCCCTTTCAAAACAACGAAACTGTTCCATTTAGGGCTCATTAATCAGTGAGCGCGTCTCAGGCGTAGGAGAGCCCTCTGGGTATGCACTACTTCCCACGCATCTTAGAGGTAGGAGAGCCATCTGGGTATGCACTAACTCATCAATCGCGGAGCTTTTCGCTCTGAACAGTATATCACAGTCTCTTATAAGAGTAGGAGAGCCCTCTGGGTATGCACTAACTCATCAATCATTGAGCTTTTCGCTCTGAACAGTATATCACAGTCATTTATAAGAGTAGGAGAGCCCTCTGGGTATGCACTAATTCTCACTCATCTTAGGGATAGGAGAGCCCTCTGGGTATGCGCTATTCCTTTTCGAGCTCAAGGCTCTTATCTAGTAGTCGAGCTTGTAGCTCTGCATCACTATATGGCTCGAAGCCCGGTTATAACGTTAAGCTAAAAGCTCTAGTCAGTGGCTGCTTTGGTCGCAGCTTACATTAACAGATTTTGCGTTCATAAATGAAGGGCATGCGTCACAATTAAATCACTTTATTATCATATTCCTATATCACAATCATTTCTAATCTATTCCAGATTTTCACATCACAAACACGATTACACTATCATATTCTCATAACATTTCTGTATACTATCACTTCAATACTCCGAACCTTCGATCCAGAGTTCACATTCAATACTGTCTCATCATTTTACCTCAGAGAATTTAGATCACTGAAGTATAACATTTAATACTATGGGAACCGTCTAGGTCACTCACCTGGCTTCCATGCTAATGCCTAGAAGTCTCTGAAATGTTGGCGGTTGACTTCCTAAATGTGCCCCTATCACAAGCCAAATACTCTATTTTACCCATTATATGGAAAATGCACATTAGACCTTTGACAATTGTGTCTTCAATTGGAGAGGTTGTACACCTTTTTGGAAGACAAGTTCCATGACTAACCAGTCCTAATGACCTTGATCTCATGGAACTGAACTTATCTGTTCAACCTCCTACCCTTACAATAACTTAATCAGGTGTCATATCTTCATATGCATATACTATGATCGTTGGTCTTGAAGTAGTACAACAGAAGCATGATGAAGACATTGAAGAGAAAGTTAATAATCTGTGTGCTTTTATGGGTGACTTGCATAAAGAAGTAGCGTATATTTGAAAAGATCTCAAGTCACTCCGCACTGAAATGAGAGAAGTGTTTTCTGAAGTTATGAAGCATCTGCGGTCATGATCTTTTTGATCAATAACAAATAAGGGGAGAAAGGAGAAAGAAGGAAGGAGATAAGAAAAAGAGAGAGAAAGAAATGACAAAGATAGGGGGAGAACAAGAAGAGAAGAAAAGAAAAGAAGAAGAAAATTTTTGCTATTAGCTATATTCTTTCATTAATTGTTTTTTTTATAATTTTGTTCTCATTTTATGATTATTTGTTATCATCAAAAAGGGGGAGATTGTTAAGTCAAAATGACTTTACGATTAATAATTTTGATGAAAACCAAATAATAAAGCAGACAGAAATGAGACGCAAGACAGAAATGAGACGCAAGACAAAAATGAGATGCAAGAGGAAATGATACGCAAAGCAGATACAAATATAAGACCCAAGAAATGAGACGAAAGAAATCAGACGCAAGCAGAAGACATAAATAAGACGTAAGAAATGAGACACAAAAATGAGATTCAAAAAATGAGACGTAAGAGGAAATGAGACGCAAAGCGGATACAAATATTAGACGCAAGAAATAAGACGCAAGAAATGAGATGCAAAAAATGAGCCGCAAGACAGAAATGAGACGCAAAAGGAAATGAGACGCAAAGCATATACAAATATGAGATGCAAGCAATGAGACTCAAGAAATGAGACACAAGAAATGAGACGCAAGCAGAAGACATAAATAAGATGCAAAAAATGAGACGCAAGAGGAAATGAGACACAAAGCAGATAAAAATATGAGACGCAAGCAGAAGACAGAAATAAGACACAAGAAATGAGACGCAAGAAATAAGACGCAAAAAATGAGACGTAAGACAGAAATGAGACGTAAGAAGAAAGAAAAATGAGACGAAGCGAAGCCGAAAATGAGACAGAAGAAAATAAGATGAAAGAATCGAAGACGAAGACCCGATACCACATCGGATGATTATTCAGTTTGAGCTAGTTACAGAACTCAACTGAATAACTGTTTCTTCAAAGATCAAGAAACAAGAAGAAAGAAGCAATTATTAAGAAGCGGTTGAAGACGAAGACTATAAATATGAGTCAGAGTCGAAGACTGCAAGTGTTAGTGATTTTGTCAGTAATTTTTAAAAAGGCTAGAAATTTTATTGTGATAAACTTAGAGCTACTATTGTCTGTAACAAAGCTCGAAACATCTTTCAGTAGAAGGAAGAAAGTTGATAGCCTGAAAAGGCTAAGTCAGAAAAAAAAATACTTGTTGTAAGAGACCTGAAGAGGCTCGGAGAAAAAAATACTTGTATCTTTGAGAAGTATAGTGAAATCTCAGAAAAGATTCTGAGGACTGAATGTAGCCCACGGTTTGGGGTGAACTAGTATAAAATTGCTGTGTCGATTCTCATTTCTCAACTCTCAACTCTCAACTTTTAATTTTTGTTGTTGATATAAATACTTAGAAGTAGATTGCAATACTTCATAATACTTTTTTTCAATTGTTTGAGAAAGCAAGTTTTGTTTTTGAAAAGAAGTTTGTTTATAAGGGGATTGTATTAAAAAACGGATACACAATTCAATCCCCCTTCTTGTGTATTTTGTATATCGAATATTAAATCTATATTAACGTGTGATTCACTTTAAAATAAAATGTTGTACTTATGCGAGAAGAAGCTATTGAAACGAAACTGCTGTGTTGATGCGAGGAGAAGCTATCATTCGAGTTTGATTTGGAGATTTTAGCGATTAGTTGCAAGTTTGATGCGAGAACAAATTGAGTTTCAAGTATCGCGATGCAAGAACGAACAAAGGAGCTTGGTGCAATGCATAAAATGAAATATTGCCTTTGATTTAGGGATTTCATTCCGAAAAATGACTTAGTTTTAGTTATGTTATTAAACGACGTAGTTTAGGTAATCTTCATTAGTTATATTAATTTGGTCTGACGTCTATAAATGTTGAAACACGTGACAAGCAATGTCTAACAAACTTAATAGAGACACTAACATCAAGTTAGAATTGAAAAAAATTGAAAGTTTGAATATTTAATTATCACTTTTTAAAATTCGGGTTATAATTGTAAAATTAAGCAAAGTTTGAGATTTTCTATAATTAACTCAAATTTTATTTAACAAATGTAAAATTATTACATAGATATGTATTTAAAAAATTAATCTAAAGATTCTTTTTTTTTTTGTTCTTTATCACTGAAATGTTCCCTATATTTTCATTCTATTGTTTAATAACTTAATCAACTTTAGTATAAAATTATTCAAAATAAATATAATTTTTCCTTAATTATAACTTTATTTAGAATTAAATAAATAAAAATTAAATTTTACTTAAACATATAAATAAAAATAATTTATCGTAAGTTATAAATTATAAATTAAAATTTTGTATAATTCAAATTGTTATATATACAAATTTTTTATCATCTTTCTTAACGAGCATGACAAGTATATGTAAAATTATATTATTACTTAAGATATATAAATGTTAATCAATTTAAGAAACTTATTAACAACAAAGCTGTTAAATATTAACATTATTATTAAAATGCATAAAATAATAAATAATAAATAAGCAGACAGAGAGAATGGAAGTTGATTTGTGATTAATTTGTTTAGCATCCAAGTTCACGACGGAGGAGAGCCGTTGAAGTGTACTCTTATTATCGCTTTGCAGTCCAAGGCAACTGATGCTGATGTGCTTTTCTATAATTCGGGTTCTACGTTCGCACTCTCCCTTCAACTTCTAAATTTCCAGGTTCTTCCTTTCTTCGTTCTCTATTCAATTACTTCTGCAATTTGACAGATGATCTTGTTCCGTTCCGGAAATCCTTTTCTTGTACGCCATTCACCATAAAGCTTGCACTTTTCTTTTAGGGTTTACCAATTTCTTCATTTGCATTGCTTTATTGATAGATATTAATTGCATTTTATTTATTCTCAAGTGAAAAAAAAAGGTGTTATTTTCCTTCATTTATGTTAGCTAGCCTATTGTTGCACACAATTTCCCACCTTCACATTTCTATACTAATTTCCTAATTAGTTTTTCAAAACCCTAACTTTCTATTCTTGCTTTTATGTTTATTTGTTTTAACATCTTTCCCACTTTACTTTGGTTTTGTTCAGTGATGGGTAGGAGGAAACAGTCACGTCCACAGCGTTCTGGTGGCTTAATTATTGAAACAACTGATTCTACGACCCCTATTACTGGAAGTAGTGGCCCTGAACTTAAGGCAGCAGAAAATTTGAAATCTTTTGATGTCAGCACACCTGACTACTACGTCCAGCTTCATAGCAGCTGTGACTGGCGTTCAGATTTTGATATTTCTGAAGTCATTTTAACCGATTTGAACATCACGCCATCCTACACTGATCTTACAATAGATGAGGGTTTCTTTCAGCAGTCCAGCTACTCCCTAAGGTTTCGAGTTTGCAACATAGACAGTTATGTTTTTGATCGTATTAAGTTAGGTCATTGGCCTGTTTTATCGTCTAACAATATATCTTTGGAGTTCGTCCACACATGCACTGTGCAGAATGAGGAAATTCAAGCTGTGATGTTATCGGGGAGGTTTGATGGATCAGATGAGGGTATCACTTCCCTTGTTCACTTGACTAGTATGGAGTTTATGACATTGAGGCCTGTTTTGGGGGTTAAGTTTTCACCTGGAATAGTGTCACTTAGGATGAGGGTGGAGATTCTAAAGAGTGTTTTTGATTCTTGTGGGTCACTTCTAGAAAATACTAGACAAGTTTGGAAGAAGAGTATGATGAATGTGATGGCTTGGTTGCGACCAGAAGTTATGACTTTAGAGGCTAGGTATGGAATTAACCCATCAACCGATATGGAAGTTGATTCAATTGAAGGGAGGAAAGAGGATACTTCCAACTCCATGAAAAGTGTCAAATTTGACGTTGCTAGGTTTTATGAGGCCATTAAGCCATCGAAGTGAGCTTCCGTTCTTTTTATTTTTTATTTTTGCAGCTAATGATTTGGGCTTTATCACTACTTGCTAGTGGATGTCTTTTCTGCCTACTAGTTTTGGATATAGAGCTAAGTTGAGTTGAGTATCTGTCTTTCCGCAGATCTGATCCGCTTCTTGAAGATGACCTGCCTGACTTACTCCCTGTGCTGAGACCTTATCAACGCCGTGCAGTTTACTGGATGGTGGAACGAGAGAAAGGAGAGTCAGATAGTTCTTGGGAAAGAAAGAAAAGTCAAGTCTTTTCTCCCCTTTGCATTGCTATCAGTTTCTTGGATACTTCTTCAAAAATGTACTATAACCCATTCAGGTATATTTTTCTCAACTCTGCCCTGCAATGAAGGTGAAATGCAAAGGTCTAAATTTATATTCCTCCTCCACCTGCTCTCTCTCACCGAGTTATTTCTGATCTTTTGATTTCTCAGCGGCACTGTCTCACTGCATCCAGAGCTTTCTTCCGCGTATGTCTTTGGTGGAGTCCTTGCGGGTAAGCCTAGCATTGCATTTTCGTATGGTCAAAGATGCTTTTTTTTCCATGATAGGCTTGCGTATGTGTGAACTCTATGTGGAACTAGAGTTTGGCAAAGATGTAGTTGAAACAGGCTAGCAATGAAGTTACTCTCTTTCATAATAGAGGGCTAGGTGTGTTTGACTTCATGGGCAATAAGTGAATACACTCCGTACAAGATTCGCTTTTATATATTTGCATCAAGTAATAATATAACTTTCTTTAGCTTTTCACCAAATGTTATTTCCCTTCGGAGCACATGTATCTTAATGTTGCAGAGGGAAAAGGACTGTGTATCTGTCCTTGCACGAAATTACTGTATTCATTAAAGTCATTTATTATAATGACAGATGAGATGGGCTTGGGCAAAACTGTTGAGTTGCTTGCTTGCATATTTGCTCATAGGAAGTTGTCTTCTGATGGTGGTGTCCTTGCTGATATTATAAGGCGAGATCCTGAAGATCAGGAAATCAACATTAAGAGGTTGAAGAGGGAGCGTGTTGAGTGCACATGTGGAGCTGTGACTGAAAGTTACAAATATAAAGGACTTTGGGTACAGTGTGATATTTGTGATGCTTGGCAACATGCAGATTGCGTTGGTTATTCACCTAGAGGGAAGAAAAAGAGGTCAGCAGTTGAGTTAAAAAAGCATAGAAAGAAAACTTCAATCACATTAGTTGAGAGAGATGGGGAATACATTTGTGAAATGTGTTCTGAATTGGTTCAAGCTACTGAGACACCTATTGCTACTGGTGCAACACTTATAGTCTGTCCAGCTCCTATCTTACCACAGTGGCATGTTGAAATTGAACGGTACAACGTCTAATTTGGCAAGCTTGATACATCCCTTTCAAATATATTTTGTTTTGTATATGCTTATGGTTTTTGTATATGATTATGGTCCTGTATTCGATAGCCTGCACACAATTTGGGTTTCTAAACATGCTCAAGCAGTGAACTTGGCATTTTAGCACTATTATTTATCTGTCTGTCCAATTGTCTTTATTTTAGATTCAATACCGTTATCTGTTACAATACTATTATCGACTATGCTATTACTGGGCTATTGATCCCCACTTGTATGGTGATTCTTTTGTTGTACGTCAGCATATCTAATTTGGAACTATTGTATGTATTGTGTTAGCTCAGTATGGTTGGTTTTGCAACTGAATAGCTTTTTTTATAATATTTGTTTACATTTGTAGATGTAGGAGTGCACATTTTTGGTTATAAATAACAGAGGTGTCCGATATGATGTTTGGATGATGGCTCATACTTGTTTGTGGAACTAGATAATTTGTTTTGTACATGATAATCATCTAACAGTTCAAAAGTCAAAGTCAATGAACCACAGTGCACAAGGCTACTTGCTTTCCGAGGGTATGGGGGAGGGATATCAATTGTACGCAGCTTTCCCTTTGCATTTTTACAAATACGCTGTTTTCGTGACTTAAACTTATGATCTTCTGGTCAGAAAGGAGTAACTTTACCAGTTGCTCCAGGGCTTGCCCTCATAATCATCTAACAGTTCATATCTATTAAATATAGAATTCATTAGAAATTGAAATTTGTTAGACTATTATTGTGACTGACTTGTTTTTTACTATTTTTTTTTTCAGCCATACTCGTCCAGGATCCTTAAAAACTTGCATTTACGAGGGCGTACGAGATACTTCTCTGTCAAATGCATCTGCAGTTGATATCAGTGAACTTGCCAGCGCTGACATTGTTTTGACAACATATGATGTGCTTAAAGAAGACTTGTCCCATGACTCTGATAGGCATGAAGGTGATCGACGCTTCTTGAGATTCCAGAAGAGGTTCTTACAGATCTTATTGTTTTTGAGTTAGTAATGAATCTTATTTTAACTTGTGTGGATTTGTTTTCATATTAAAAAAAATATGTTCATTTGCTGGTGAACTGACTTCAGCTAGATTTATTGACGTGTTGCATCACATTGAGAATTTTTGCTGAAACCTTTGTACATGGGTGAAACCATTTGGTGCTATTTAGATGATAACATGCCCAATCTGTAGTCTTTTGCTCATTCAAAGAAGTAACATGTCTGATGCCAAAAGATCCAGCCATCAAACAACTCTGTTTTTTGATAGAGAAAGGTGTTTCAAGAGAAATCATGTATCTGATGCTGTATGGTGGACAGGTACCCTGTTATTCCAACACTTCTCACCAGAATATATTGGTGGAGAATTTGCTTGGATGAGGCCCAAATGGTGGAAACAAATTCAGCTGCTGCCACAGAGATGGCTCTTCGATTATCTGCTAAATACCGTTGGTGTATTACAGGGACCCCAATACAACGCAAACTTGATGACCTCTATGGACTTCTAAGATTCCTGAAAGCAAGCCCTTTTGATGTTTCAAGATGGTGGATTGATGTTATAAGAGATCCATATGAGGTGTGAAACTAAGTCTTTACTTGGGAAAATTCAGTAGTATAGATAAGTATCTACAAGTTATGGATATTGGGTCATGTAGTTCTTTAGGTCATACTGGCAGTACCAGTGTATAATATGTGTAATGAGAAAAGGGCTGTAGGGTTTTCTCTTTTAGTTTGTTTGTATATGCGCCCAATTTTCTTTTTGAGGAGTAATTCGTTATCTTTCTAGTTCACCCTTTTTCTTGGTCTTTTTCCCCTTTCTTCTTGATCAAGGGACAAGAAATTTTTTTTCTTTCATAATGTTCAAGCCATGATCGAGTATTAATTTACCCTTTGGATTTTATGCAATTCTTATTCTTGATAAACTTATACATAATCCTAACCTTTCAAATTTTCTTCTCATACAGAGGAGATATGTGGGAGCAATGGAATTTACTCATACATTCTTCAAACGGATAATGTGGCGTTCTTCAAAAAAAGAAGTTGCTGATGAGTTGGAAATTCCACCTCAGGAAGAGTGCATCTCTTGGCTCACTTTCTCAGCAATTGAAGAGCATTTCTATCAGAGGCAGCACGAAACTTGTGTGAGTTATGCCCGTGAAGTTATTGAAAGTTTGAAAGATGATGTTCTCAAAAGAAAAGTCCCAGGTTGTCAATGGTTGTCCTGAATCTTTGTATAAGTGTCTATTAGAAGCAAATAATGGATTAATGGATATGCAATATGGGAAAGAAACTTTAAATTCTTCTAACATGACCGTGTTCTCTTCGTCTAGGTTCTGTATCCTCTGATGTTTGGGCCTGTCATTTAATCACACCTAATGAAGCTGCTAAGTTACTTAACTCACTCTTAAAGCTTCGTCAAGCATGCTGCCACCCTCAAGTAGGAAGTTCTGGTCTTCGTTCTGTGCAGCAATCTCCTATGACCATGGAGGAAATATTGATGGTAAGTCAAATACCAGTCTCTTGAGTAAATTTGCACTTAATATTAATATGTACCTTTGTTTTTATTCTTATCTTTTCCTTTGTAGGTTCTTGTCGGTAAGACTAAGGTGGAAGGAGAGGAAGCTCTAAGGAAATTAGTTGTTGCTTTAAATGCGCTTGCAGGGATATCCATAATTAAGCAAAATTTTTCTGAAGCAGTGTTATTGTACCAAGAAGCATTAGCTCTGACTGCAGAGCATGCTGAAGACTTTCGTCTAGACCCTTTGCTGAATGTTCACATTCATCACAACCTAAGTGAACTTCTTCCAATGACTGTAGAATGCTCATCACAACTCTCACCAAATGGACACGATTTCCATGGAAGCACTGAAAAGATTTTAAATAGTCCCAGTCTTGAATCAGGTCATACTTCAGAGATGCGAAAATTTAGGGGAGGAGACATTGTAGACTCCCCTACTGATGGAAAGGAACAATGTTTAGATATTGATCAAGATAGTGATGCATCCAGGTCTTCAAGTATTAGTTATTTGAAATCAGCATGTGACAATTTAAAACAGAAGTACCTATCTGTCTTTATAACAAAGCATAGCATTGTTCAAGACGAATTCAGAAAATCATACATGCAGGTAGCTTCTGTTCTGGTCCTCATAAATTTATAAATATTCATCTCTTTCTTTTCAAGAAGGAAGTGAAGATACTGTTTACATCTATTGCTGCTAGCTCATGCAACACTGGTTCCTAATGAGGAGTCCCTTAGAAATTTATATCTACGAGTCTGCACCTGATTTTTTCATGAAACATATAGCTGCACTTTCCTTCCACACGTTACAAGTCTTCCAAACTTTGATTTTCATTAAATTTACAAAACAACTGCTTTGTTCCTGCAAGATACTACCTTGTGTAAAGGATATGTCGAGGAACTCTTACATGTTATCCATAAACCATATACCAGTTAAAGAAAATTTCATAAGGCAGAAGAAGTGGAGGTTAGATTGGTTATAATGTGTTGCTTTGTTTATTTCTAATCCAAGCCCATCATTTTTACTTTGGTTCTTTGATGATCCTATTTATCATGCCATCGTTTTTGTGTGCTGCATAACACAAGGCATGCCCTTTTCTCTTCCATTTTTGTTTATCTCATATGTTGCTTCAACTGCTTGATTTTGGGGACAATCGAAATCCTTGGCAGGTTTCTGATGCATTGAGTGATAAAAAGGATCAATATATGGGTTGGTGGTTGGATGCTCTTCATCATGCTGAGCTGAACAATGATTTCTCAAAAGAGTTGATAAGAAAAACTGAAGAGGCTGTTTCAGGAAATGTGAACAACTCTAGGTCATCAAAGATCATATCCCAGTTAGTGACTCTCCTGCATTTGTATCTTGATGCTTGTTTATATCCAATTGTTTCTTTCGCTCACAAATCGCAAGTTGCAACCTATACATTGTTGAGTCATGCTCTATCGATGTTTCTTGGTTCAGGCCTCATGCGTTATGCCTGAATAACTTGATAACTTGACATACTAGCATAGCTGCATTGTGACGATAGAGAGTTTCAGTTTGTGGCCAGTGACTGACATGCTTAAAATAAAAGTCCAAGGTTCTCAGCAAAATCCATTTAGTGGAGAATATGGGTGAGAGCCTGGAAGGGCGCTAGTTATTTTGACACTTAAAGATAGTTGTAAACAATTATCTTTTGGTAGAAAGACGAAAGCATTTGCAGTTGTGCTCTTGGGATAACTTTTTAAGTGCCTCTAGATTGAGGTGTTTGCCTGCATGTTCTGGTGAACTAACTTTTCTTGGCTTAAATCCAGCTTCCGTAGCATTACTGCTTTGAAGTACCATATCCAGACTCGTTTGGAACAATTAGAAACATCGAGGAAAAGACTAGTAGATCAACTTCTGGATATTGATCAGACAATGCAGAAACCAAAAGAAGAGGATATTGAACGTGTGAGGTATTGTCGTATTTGCCAATCTGGAGGTGATGGTCCAACATGTCTTCATTGTGAACTAGAAGAGTTGTTTAAGGTGATGAGCAGTTTTTCCCTTTAATACTTGATCACTTTGAGTACATGGGAGAAATTAAAAGGAAAAATGAAGCATGACCTTCAAAACCATCTTCCTTCTTCAGGATTATGAGGCAAGGCTTTTCCTTCTTAAGAAGTCACATGGAGGGCTTATCTCATCTGCTGAAGAGGCAGTAGATCTTCAGAAAAAGAACTCTGCTCTAAATCGATTCTACTGGAATTTATCAGAGTTGCAGAAAATTCCATCTTCAGTGAGTGACATCAATGATGAATCAAGAAAGAGAAGTGTTAGAGACACAGTTGTGGTAAATTGCTTTTACCTTGGAATTTCTATTATAAATTTCCCATGCCTGGGGAGTGGTCATTTACTCACATTCTGATGCTACTTTATGGACTTGTTTGGAAGCACCAAAGTCAAGTGAGACTAATGAACTGCCTGCAAGAAGACTACCAAAAAATAATACATCATTTACTTATTAAAATTTCTTTCAGGCTTCAAAATTACCCTCTGAATTAGAGGTCATTCTTGGAGTTGTGAAAAACCATTGCAAGGCTAATTTGGGATTAGAAGGTATGATGGCAGCCAGGAAGCAACTGCATATTCTGGAGGTATTGCCCAATGAACATTTCATTTTGCTGTTAGAAGCTGCTAAACTGTGCATCAAATGCTTGAAATTTTGTCCTGTTGCTCATGCCCTTTTTATTACATCTGACTTTGTTTTCCTTTTTGGTTTGTCCTTCTGATTTACCAAGGCGATGAGGAAGGAGTATGGCCATGCTAGGTCCTTGGCAATTGCTCAAGCACAGCTTCTGTTTGCTCATGATGAAATTAGGATGGCAACATCACGTTTGCATCTTAGAGAAAGTCAGGATGACAAATCGCTTGATGCTCTAGGTGTAGATGAGCTAGAGTCAGCAAGTGTTATACACTCTAATGAAAAATTCATGTCCTTGGCGTTGTTGTCCCGCATAAAAGGGAAGCTTCGTTATTTGAAGGTACGAGGAATGATTTAAACCATACAATATATCTTGTTCCCTTGGATGCTTTGTATACCATTGGTTCATTTTCACTTCTTGTTTTACGCTTTATCTTTACTTTGTAGTGTGTGCTAAAATGGATGTAAGCTTGTCAACAATAGCAGTTAGATGTGAGCATATGTTTCGTTAGATGTTGAAATCTGCAATAGAAGTTTTCCCTAGGAAAGGACTCGATTACCCACTACAGATTAGTCATAATTAAGCAGATGAAAATGTCCAATTTGTTTCAGCTGCTAGATTTTAAGCATATAACTATGCAGTTACTAAAGTTCATGTCTTCAAAATTCTTTCCCTTCCACTCTGCACTCCCTCGAAATACATGTATATGAAGGAGATCTTACATTTTTATGTCTAACGGTGAGATTAAAATCACTCTAAAGTTGAAGAATGTTCTTTTATAGTGTAGTTGTGGAGTTCCTCGGAACATCATTTCAGAGCAACATTGTGTTTAACTTGTTTATTGCTTTCACGCGAAAGCTTCCATTGAACTAATGCCAGTTGATAGTGAATGGTAGGAACCAAGAATAAAACTTAGGCTGCTATTTTGATGAAGATATTAGCCCTTTCAATTAATACATTCAACAATAGCAGATTTTTTAACTTTCACTTCCATGACAGCAAAGATATTAAGGGAAATCTGGTGTGGTTGTCATCCATTAACTTTACCTTGCGTTTTTAGGTTTTTGTAGATATCCACCGAAGATTTTGTCATGGATTAGAAATGCAATTTTGATTAATTTATGGGTAAAGTGCCAGGGAACCCTTCCCTTTGTTTTAATGTCTCAATTATTTTCAGGGTTTGGTGCTATCAAAACAGAAGTTGCAATCAGAAAGTCCAAATAATTCATCTTTAACTCAAGAAATGGTCGCTTCCACTATGTCTAACAAAAACTATGATTGTCTGGCCCCAAAAGATGATGAAGCATGTCCAGTCTGTCAGGAAAAGTTAAACAGTCAAAAGATGGTTTTCCAATGCGGGCACTTTACTTGCTGTAAATGTAAGTTTTCAGTTTTCGAGTTCTATATCATCAATGGCAGCTTTCGGAGAAAGGAAATACCAGGAACAGGGTTAGGACTATTGTTATGGATATTGCCAGCATGCATGGGTTGATACATATGTTTGTTGATTGAATGGGATTAATATTCTGTTTTACTGAAGCACCAGTATCTTAAGCTTAGGCATGTTTGACTAATATGATGCATAATGATACTTAAATGGCATTCTTGCTCACTCCTTTGCACCAATCGAAGACTAAAGAGTATAAATGGGGTTATATGATCACAAAATTCCGATAGGGACTGCATAGTTACTGGATGTTGGAATAATAATGGAGTCATAATTATGGCAAGTCTATATCTGATGCTCATTTCATTCTTGTTTTGTACAGGTTTGTTTGCAATGACTGAACATAAACTACTTGATCATAAATCTCAACCTAAATGGATAATGTGCCCAACATGTCGCCAGCATACTGATTATGGGAATATTGCGTATGCGGATGATAGGCAAGTTAAATCTTCTATGGCCAATGTGTTCTATGCTATGGAAGATTGTGAAAAACATGAAGCATCTTTGACTGTTCAAGGTTCCTATGGAACAAAGGTAGAACTTCTCGAACAAGTACCTTACTACTCTGGGCAATCACTTGATGAAAAACTACTACTATTCAGATTCCAAATGTGAAAGACGTCCGTTCTATGAACTTATATGATAATTTGGAGTAAAAGGAAAAATAGATCTACTAGTGTGCTATCAACTTATTATGATTGTTGTATTAGCATGATTTCTTAGCATTTATCTGTTTTATTTAACTTCTCTTTTATGCCATGAAGATTGAGGCCATCACAAGACGCATTTTATCCATCAAGTTTTCAGATCCCAATGCAAAGGTTCTGGTTTTCTCCAGTTGGAATGATGTCCTTGATGTCTTAGAACATGCTTTCAGGGCTAATGATATCACATACCTCCGGATGAAAGGTGGCAGGTGGCTGCTCTGTGTCCTGAACAGTCTTCTGACTTTTAACATTTGATAAGATGTGGTGGCATGCACTTGACCTTAGATTTTTTATTTATGATTCTTGCTTCACAAAAATGCAGGAAAGCACATGCTGCTATCAGTGAATTTAGAGAAGAGAAAAGCAGTGCCAAAAGAACTTGCAAAACAAGTACACTACTGGAAAGAAGACGTGTACAGGTTTTATTGCTCTTGGTTCAACATGGAGCTAATGGCCTTAATCTTTTAGAAGCACAACATGTTGTTCTCGTGGAGCCACTTCTAAATCCAGCAGCAGAAGCACAAGCAATTAGTCGGGTACATCGAATTGGCCAGGAGAAAAAGACACTCGTACATCGTTTCATAGTACGTCATATTCCTTTTAGTTTGACATTGCTTATTTTATTATTTTTAGAGGAAAAAGGGAAATAATTTGAATTGTTGTTCATTTAATAAATCTGCATTCACATGGTGCTTGTTAGGAACCTCGATAGAGATTGTATAGCTTTTAGTATATTGATAGAAATATAGAAATATAACTACTGGAGCAAGC
>JANTNU010000233.1:21012930-21023260 GCA_024752395.1 Erythroxylum havanense | reverse complement strand
AAGTTCTGAGGTGAGTAACCTAGATGGTTTCTCAACCTATATGTGTTACATTAATTGTAATTATGCCATGTGGAGTTGAGGAGGGATTCTATGTGTTTGTTTTGATTGATTTCGGACCACAGGTGTCCGAAATATATGAAATGTGATATAAAAGTGTAAATTGTGCATTAATTGAATCTGATTGGCTAAATGAAAAATTGGACATGGAAGGATAGATTTTGATACAATAATGTGAATTGGATAGGTGATAGATGCATTCTTGCCATTATGCATGATCAGATAATTGGCAGTTGTGATCGGTGCAGCCACCGTATTTAGAGCTTTACGCTCAACGCACAGGGCCTCGAGCCCAACGATTTTCAGAGCCTTATGCTCAACGTATTAGGGCTTTTGAGCCCAATATTTTCAGAGCCAATGGCTCAACGTATATGAGCTCAGGCGCACGGTCACAACAATGAAATAAAATGAAAGAGTCACATGTACATCGCATATATGAATGCTTAAATGTGAATTGTGTGACAGGCATACCGCCTTATAAATGTGAAATTGGAATGCAGGTGATTCTTAATAGTAATAATTGTGATAATATATGCTATATGTGAATTGTTTGATTATGCATGAGTTGGGTGGACCATCGATGATAGTTTCTTACTGAGTTCGCAAACTCACCCAACATTGCATTAGTTTTTCAGGACAGTGACTTTTTGACTCTTAGCTCCGTCAGTGAGACTTTTCCTGCTGTGTGTGTGCTGGCAAGAGGAGCATGGCCCACAGGTCGGTCAGCTGGAGACCTTTCGGGATATTTTGTGGTTGATCTAGTTAGGAGTAGTTACTGTTATTTTGGGCATGTACAGTTGTAAGTATGAACGAAGTGTGAACTGATGTTTTATGAAATGGAATGAGAAGTACCCTTTGGTTTTAAAATTTAGTGAACTTGATATTATTGCTTTATTTTATTGATGCCATGAGGTTTATAGAATGATCGAATCGTAGTGCACCCTCATCGTAGGATATGCATCGGTACGACCTACGGGCGTCTCGGTGTATACTCTACGGTAAGGGGGCGCTACATAAGACACTCTTTTTTTGGTTAAATGATGAAAGAAGGGAGAGAGAGCAACAAATGTACTGCCTCCTTCATTAATTAAAAGAATGCTAAAATGTTTATATGTTATTCTACATGCCAACATTAAATGACAACCATTAAACCATTTAATAATAAAACCATTAAACCATTTAATGATAAAACCATTAAACCATTTAATGAAGACATCATTAAACCATTTAATGATGATGAAGCATGATAATAACCCAACTTATATTTAGCAATTCAATGTTAAATGTGCAGTTGTCCATTTAGCTATATAAATCTGACACCTACGTCATTGTAGATTTTGGTTTTACCCTCCTTTTGTTACAAATAATGTTTCAATTTAATTAATCTAATTAATCAAATCAAAGCAAAATTTGGCCCAATATTAAATGTTCATTTTGTACTTCTAATTAACAATTAATTAGTGTAAGCCCAACATTTAATCATATGCTTAAAACCTAATTTAATTAACTCTTAATTAAATTGTTTGGTTTTTATTATTCTAAATCTAATTTGGTCCTTTCTTTTTTTATTTTCTTGTCGATCACCTCTATTTATTTTTCTTACTTTGCTTGATAACCTTTCCTAGAAGGCAAGTGGGGAATCTAATTGGACTTATATAATTCAAGCTCTAGTAAGCTCGGAATCAATTTAATCTCATTAGAATTAATTCCAACTTATTAACCAATTGTAATTTTATTAAAAACAATTAGCTGAACTCTTGAATTACTAAATATTATGAGAATATATGTTTCAAATTAGATGTCCAATTGTAAACTTTATTATAAACCATATTATAGGTTAAAATTACCATTTTGCCCTTATTTTGTTTTTTCTTCTAGATCTCCTGCTTCACTCTAGATGGTGATTAACAAACGGCATCTTATCTTGGGGTTAAGACTTGATGGGTAGCTAGTCCATCAAACTCCGACGTCAGTTTAGTCACCAATCTTCGTAAAATATCTAGAAGTGATGATATCACTATAAACTCTTTATTTGAGTTGATGTTCCTTGGCACATGTTTCAATTAATAATTCGAACATACAGACACCGAATTGATACTCTGTAAAAATCCATTATGATCATATCAAGAATTATAATGAAACATATATGAGTTCACCACTCATCAAGATTATGGTTCATAATAAACGAATGTTTAAGTGTATGTTTTAAGATTAAAAAAAATTGCCTACTTTATTATTTAAAACATACGTAATTTCATATTCATTTAATAGTGTTGTTATCGATAGTCAACTACTATTATGATGTGAAACTCATTATTCTCTTGAAGTAAACCCCTTTACTTGCACGGAGATAAATTGCAACACTATGGTCTAAACCATTATCAAGTGACCAACTTGATTATTCAACTATGAATCCATTAATTTAGATTCTAATAATATACATGTTTCCTATACATCTCCATATATATGTATATTACTTACAAAAGAATCTTGATACCATATGGCTAGTTATAGTATGTTCAAACAAATAAAACCAAAATCTTTTGTTTTATTAATAATAAATGTTTTCATTACAACAAAGTAACTGGAAGAAGATTAAGTAATATGTAAATATACTTTTTTTCCAGGATACTATTTTTACATAACCCGAACATCACTGCCCTCTATGTTCTACACATGAAGAATATAAGGATCACCTATTCTTATGTGTTTAGTGAAAAAAGATATTTGGGAATAGATGAAGCATAAATGCCTTTGTAATGTTTCAGAAAATTCCATACCCAACATCATCCATTGGTTAGCTACATAAAATTCTATCGCTAAAATTTGAGAAGTAGATATACTCAATAGAAATGGGTCTATATGTACAATCAATCTAGAAAGAGAGGAATGCTAGAAGGCTTCATGCCAAGTATAAATCAACTACAGAACTAATCATATAAGTCATCAATAGGACTAGAGAAATCATTATTCTAAAGAACATGGCTTTAGATTCCAGTACTAGTACACTACTTCCTTAAACATTTATGTAAGGTTTTACATGAATGAAGTTGAAGCGTAAGTGAAAAAAAATCTCTTACTTGAAGAACAATCCAGCTTTGCATGGAGAGGTTAATTACCGATTCTCTGCCTATTCTACTAATGTTGTGGTGTATTCAAAGCTTTGAAGCTCAGAATCTATGAGAAATTTTCAATAGAGAAAGAAGCTATTTTTTAGACCTATATGATCATAAAGTGATGCAATGAAACCCTCACTTGTTGAGCATTGAAACCATGCATGC
The DNA here is from genome assembly GCA_024752395.1 of Erythroxylum havanense. NCBI lineage: Eukaryota > Viridiplantae > Streptophyta > Magnoliopsida > Malpighiales > Erythroxylaceae > Erythroxylum > Erythroxylum havanense. Next base: position 21,019,922 of record JANTNU010000233.1, on the reverse strand, counting down.
CTATCGAAGACAACTTATAAGTCCGTAACATATACTTTAGAAGTATTATAGCATGTCTAAGGTGTATTAAGAAGTGAACATAACGAATTAAGTGCATCTAAGTATAGTAAGAGACATAATGGTACTTAATCTAAAAGACATGGGTAAATGAGTAATTTATTCGTTTGGACATGGACATATGTACTTAGAGATGAAATATGTACAGGAATTTTTTATATGTTTTCTTGGATTTATGAACGTAATGTGAGGGGAATTGGTAGAAGAAGTATCTCATTTTTTATGTAATGTTTTTGGTTAAATTGGATGTGTTTTTGTGTTGCTTTTGCATGATAAGACTAAAGTTAGTTGATTTAGGATGTGTATCTCACCGGATGGATAGGTTTCACTAAACAGACTTCTGTAAGTTGACCATATCTTGGCCTGTAGACCTCCAAATTAGATAATTCTAATTGGATATTAAACCAGAGACATAGGTCTAAAACTTTGCTAGAGGAATCGAAATTTGATTCTACCTCTAAGATTTTTGAATTCTCATTTAAATTTGAGTTATGGTTGTTATCCTTGTTTTCAAATAACCCTGTAGTTTTTTAGCTATGAATCTTAATGTGATTAACCAAATTGCATGAAATTTATGCCATTAGAAAATTAAGACATATGGAAATGAAATTAATTGATAAGATCATAGGCCAATGTGGGAATTAAAGGAATAAGAAGGACCAATGTGCAATCTTCCTAAAGTTAACTCATGGACCAATTGGATTAAAGCATGTATGTTCAATAGAATTGTAACACATGGTTGAATAGAATTTTAACATATGGTCCAATAGCATTATAACGCATAGTCCAATGGGATTATAACACAAGGTCCAATAAGATTGTAGCATATGGTCCAATAAAATTGTAGCACATGGTCTAATAGGATTGTAACATATGGCCCAATGGGATTGAAACATGTTTCTAAGACTAGAAAATTCATTAGGGGAGTAGAAGAGACAGGAGAGGGAATGTATGTAGGGCAGAATTTTCTCTGCTCATTTCCTTTCCATTCTATCTCCTTAATCCCATCATTTTTGCATAAAATCCTAGGTGAAAATAACAGTAAAAGTTTCTGGTTTGTTTTCTCATCTTCTTCTTTACTGCTTTGCCCATGAAGTATTAGAATTATAAGGTTGGAATTAGGATTGAGATGTGTATTTGTGGTGTTTCTAGTTGGTGAGTCGTCAAAAAGGAAGGGAAGAAAAGACATTAGAAGAACTATTTTGGCAATTTTAAGGTTTAGGACTACAATTAGTCTAATTTCTCTTTGTATGTATATTTGAATGGATAAAAAGATTTATTTGGACGTGGAATGGTTTTGGGGGTGATGCTTTGGTGTTATCTTGCATAGAATTGGTTGAATATGACAAGAGAGTATCGTGTAATGGAATTCTGTCTAGGGTTTATTAAACCAGTTACATTGTTTAGGTCCTAAATCAATCTTCAAACCTCTAAATTGGGTGATTTTAGTTGCATATGAAAAATAAGACATAGAACTAGAAATATCTAGAAGAGACTCTAACTTGATTCTAGCTTTATGACATTGAAAATTGAGATTGAAAATAGTGACCTGATTTTTCCCCTGCTTTGGATCAACTTGTTATGTTTGCTCTATATCTCATGGTTTAGAAGTCATAATAGCTTGATTGTTAGTTCTTTGCAAACTAGAGACATAAGGAAACAAATTTATAGAAGACCTCAAAACCTAATTTAAAATTTTTATATATGAAAATTATGGAACAAGTGGACGTATGAATTCTGGGTAGGGGACACAACGAGAAGGAAAATGCACCATTTTGAGTTTGGTTTCATTTCCGATTTTTAGCAAATCAAATCCTAACCTTTTTGAATTTGTATGAAACTTTTTTAAACATCTAAAAATAAATGAAATAGGACTTACCATATGTGAATTGGGTGATTGAACATTGGAATTTAAGATTGAGCATAATGCATTCCAAAGAAAACTTACATGTACATAAATAATTTGTATGCATATTTATTGCTCATATGTGTCTAATATGATTATACAAGTATGATTTTGACACCCTTCTAATAGTGGTAAGTTATGACTTGCATGTATGAACGCATATATAGATTTTAGGACTTGAAATGTATATTATATGACTTGCCAATATATGAATTGTGAAATTGGAAAGTGGTTAAAAGAAATATTACAGTGCTTGCTCTATTGTCTTGGTGGTAGATAGATAGGTATGCCTATAAGGATATAGTACAACTGTTATGGTTTGACACTAATGGTGTCTTCATTTAGAGACTATAATGTCTCTATAGTTTGATGCCTTGGGTATCCACAATTTTGATATCTTCGAATATCCACATATCCATAACTCCCGTTATCCACACACACAAAAGTATACAGGTCTAACACAAAAGTAAAGTAGATGGTTATAAACCAGAAATACAACATGACAATATAAATAATTGGTATTGATGGGTATTTGCATTTCTATTGATAATTTGTATCAATGAGTGTTGAATATCAATATTTGGTTTATAAATGTACATTTTCAGTATATGGATAATATGTTGAAGCATATTTTCATTATATACTTTGCTTAAGTATGCTATCATTGTATAGATGAGCGTTGAATATCAATGTTTGGTTTATGAATGTGAATTTATAGCATGTGAGTTGTGATATTTTTGAATGTGTGTGCTTGGAGGATGACTGTTGCGAGTGGTCACTATGCTTTGAAGCTTAGCATGTGTGTTAATCCATGTAGTTCCATGTCATAGGAGTGAGGTACAGGGAACATCTGTAGGGACCAAAGCCAACAGCTAAGAATAAAAGTACCTTTGGATGCGTCTTTTGAGTAAAGAATGGTTGTATATATAATAAAGGAAATTGTATGCTTTCCTTTTGTATTAACATGTAAATATAAAGATGTAATACTACTTTTCAATAATAATGTTAAATAATATGAAATTTTGTAATATGTATATGTGTAGCATTGAATAGAAAAAATGTGTGATGACAGTCCCTATAAAAGAATAGAAATGTATGTTGTGATTGTTTGTACTGAAATTTGCTTGTCATGTATGTGGATAGTTGCAAGTTTTATATAGGGGATGTCACACAACTCAGAGGAGGGAAGCCTTAATTTGGTTATCTTTTCGTAGGAGTAGAAAGATGTTTAGGAGACTACTATCTATGGGAATTTGTAATGGGCAATTTTAGTTTGCGGGTCTAAACTACAACGTTTTAGGATTTGATATCCTTTGTAAGACTATTTATAGTTGTAGTATTATATTTTGGTAGGTATTTTAGTGTGTTTATAAGTGTTGATTAGATTATTATTGCATGTTTAGACTTAGAATTATGTTAATATGATTGTTTGTTCATGTTTTAAGTATTATATAGTTTAGGACATGATTTTGGACCTTAATCTTATGTTCTTAAGATGTTTTGATATGTTTGTTATTGAATGAAACTAGATAGATGAAGATTGAAGGAAGTTGGAACATGCTTAGGCTAAAATTCAGGGAAATTGTGCATGGAGTGTCACGATAGTGAGAAAAAAAAATTATGCTGGGTCACAATCATGACACTCCTATCCCGACCGTGACAGACACGGAAATTTTCATCTGTTTTAATGTTTGGAGGGCATTTTTGGGACAATGTGACATAGGTAAGCCCTAACCTTACTCTAAATCACACATTTACTATAAATGAACAAAAAGAGACCAAGAATAAGAAATCTCCATCTTACCAAATTGGGGGAAAAAAACAAGGAAGATCGAAAAGGGAGCATTGGAGAGTTCCAGCTGTTCCAGCACTTCCAGATCAGTCCACATCAAGTTCTTTCTTCTTTCCTTTGTTTATTTTCTTTAAACTTGATGTATCAACTGAGACTGAAGATGTTATACACGTTTATTATGTTTTAATTTCAGATTAGGATTTGTTCTTCACTTATTTTGTGACTTGATCATTCTTTTATTTTAATACAATTTTATGGTGTTGTGATATTTGTGGTTGCTTATACTTTGATAATAAATCAAGATAGTAGGTCGAAAATAATTCGATTAAGTTGGATGATAAGAGTTAACAACCTAATAATTCACACAAATATCAAATTGATAATTATACAAAGAGATATCTTGTATGAAACTTGATTATCCGATACATCACTTAAGATCTAGTTGAAAATGTTAGGTTGTTTTTATGAACTGAGATATTGCAAATCTAGAATTTTGTGATCAATTAGGGATAATTAATTATGATTAAATGATTAGGTCTTGAGAGAGAATTATCAAATCCTTCGAAAGTCTAAGATCGACACCTAATTGAATAAAAAATGATTTAGGGAGTGAAATGATGATAAAACGAATCTAGACTTTCATAATTGATCATCCTTATTTTATTGTAACAGCTTAATTATTAAGTGGTTAAGTGCTCAATTTTATTTGATCATTTTAATTTTTAAATCTTATTTGTATTCTAATTATATTTTACAACCTTACACAAAGTTAGGTTAATTTAGTTTTAGCTAATTCGTAGTGGGATCGATACTTTAATTATTACGAGTTTACAATCTGTATATTTGCGAAATATTGAGGATTCTCTGGCTTGTAAGAGAAACAGATAGAAGAACAATTTTTGAAAGAGAAAAAAGCAGCAGCAGTGTCGTAGATTTTCTTCTCTGGCTTATGCTCACCACATAATGCAGTTGTAACTGGCGTTGCATAACCATAAATGGCTTGTCCGGTTCAGTAATGGCAGTATAGGGTATGGGTCATTGGATCTATTTTTTTCATGAGCGATCAACTATTTGGTTGTCGGGTTCTTCAGATTTTTTTTTCCTTCTCCTTTTCTCTTCATTTTTTCATCTTTCATACTAAAAATGATGATTCTCTCCCTTCCTCTCTCATAGGTTTGGTGTGTGAGTTTTATTTGATCTTTGGAATTGGAGAGACAGTTGACGTGTGAGTTTTGTTTGATCTTTGGAGTTGGCTTGGGATGCTGATCTCTTCAAATAACGAAAGGAGGCAGAAAACAAAAAGAGATTGAGAGAGGCAAAAGGCAGAAAACCAGGAGAGAGAGGTGAAAAGAAGAACCCAGTTGATAAGAATGAGGAAGCAACCACTCGGCCCAGGTCCATTCGCATACGGAGTACACCAAGAAAGCTCGTGGATTATGTTACAGCAAATTAATTCATGTTATAGCTGGAAATCATTTTTTCAATTACGTTTGAATTTGTTAGCTGTTAGAATTCTGTTAGCGATTCTGTTATAAAGAATCCTATAAACCTTACGGTGAACAATGAGAAAGGCAGGCAAAGTTATATCAAATTTTCTATCTCTTTTATTCTCTTCTCCTCTCAGCGTTCTTACTCGCTTATTCTTAGAAACGAAACAGAGGAGGTCAGCCACCTCAGATTGGCCCACTCCTATCATTGGTGCTTTCATCATGGCTGAAGGAACTCGTCATGCGCGGATTGAAGAGGCTCTGACAAAGCTGACAGCAATGCAAGAAAACCAAGCAACTCTCCTTACCAATCAAAACGCCAACATCGAGTCCTTGACCAACTCTCTACGTGATATTACTCTAGGCTTGCAAACATTGGAAGCTCGGGTGGAACAACACCTTCGTCGCCCTTCCACACCACCAGTCCAAATACAACAAGCCATCCCTCCCCAACAGCCACTTCCTTCACACAATACCCATCCCTTTCCGCACCCACCTTCTATCAAGACTATGCGCCTTGATGTTCCACATTTCTCTGGCGACAACCCAACCGCGTGGATTTCTCGTATTTAAAGGTATTTTGACTATTATAATACCCCTAACCCTCAAAGGTTGTTGATTGCTTCCTTTCATCTCGATGGCCCTGCTTTAGATTGGTTTGACTAGATGCACAAGAACAATTTAATTGTCGAATGGAATGAGTTTTTACTTGCCATAGAAAAGCGTTTTGACCCCTCTGAATATGAAGACCACTTGGGTAAACTCTGTAAGCTAATTCAAACGTCTTCCCTTATTGATTACCAACAACAGTTTGAACAATTGGCCAATAAAATCCCAAGTACTCCTGAACATGTATTAGTCAGCTGTTTTGTCTCAGGTCTCAGACATGATATTCGCAACGAAATCCAATTTTACAAACCACAATCTCTGATTCAAGCCATGGGGTTGGCTAGATTGTATGCTGATAAGTTAACCGATCGCAGATTTCCCAGCAGACCTATGCCTGACAAACAATGGGCGAAACCATACACCCCTCCCAAAACTGAGATGCTACCTCCCTTATTACCCACACCACAAACCACTAAGCCTCTTCCCACTACACCTATACCGCCCACTTATCCCATTAAGAGATTATCCACCACTGAGATGCTAGCTCGACGAGAAAAGGGCCTCTGTTATAACTGTGACGAGAAATTTTTTGCAGGCCATAAATGCAAGGGACGTCTCTTTCTTCTGTTGATTGGGGATGAGGATGTTGAGGTTTCTGATGTTACTCCTTCTTCCAGTTCCGTCGATATTCAGTCTCTTGATGAGACACCTGAGATTAGCTTCCATGCTATGGCGGGCCAACTATGTCCACGAACCCTGAAACTAGATGGATTGATTTCTAGTTTTCCCATTCAAACATTAGTTGACAGTGGGAGCACTCATAATTTTATACAGGAACGGGTTGCTAGATTTCTCAAGCTGCCGATTACTACTTCTACACACTTTAAGGTGATGGTAGGGAATGGCCAAACCCTCGTCTGTGAAGGATATTGTCCGCTAGTTCCACTGCAATTGGGAAATGAAACTTTTGCAATTGATTTTTATGTCTTACCAGTCCAGGGTGCTGATGTGGTCTTGGGTGTACAGTGGTTGCAGTTGTTGGGCAAAGTCACTATGGATTACACCAATCTCACTATGGAATTCACTCATGAAGGTCGTCAGATCACGCTACAAGGGAACTCTCCATTCCAAGTCCAACAGG
>JANTNU010000233.1:21000075-21012830 GCA_024752395.1 Erythroxylum havanense | reverse complement strand
AAGTTATATCAAATTTTCTATCTCTTTTATTCTCTTCTCCTCTCAGCGTTCTTACTCGCTTATTCTTAGAAACGAAAAAGAGGAGGTCAGCCACCTCGGATTGGCCCACTCCTATCACCAGTCCAGTTCACGATTCAAGAATTATTTGAAGTGCCAGTTTTCACTCTCACTATCAACGATCCAATTGAACCAGTCAATCCATATAGTTTTCTAAAATTTTTGAAAAAATTAAACTCTTTTAATTATATTTTAATTTTTTAATAATTTTTTAGTAATTTAATATTAATTAAAATTTTAAATTTTTAAATAAAGAAAGAAGTAATTCCTTCACCATCCAAAATTTCCGATCAATCTAATCCATCTGTTTGCAAAATACATGCAACAAACGATGAATATGTATACTCGATACAAAATAAGTTGCTTTAAAGTTATTTGTTTTCAGTTAAACCACCTCTGTTACATCGTTGGTCGACGACCCTTGTCAGGACCACCTATAATGCCCCATGACACAAACTGCCTTTGCCGAGCTCTTGCCCGCTCCTTTTCTTCCTCAGATTTTGAGGAATGACAATGGGGACAACAAACTCCATACTCCCACTCAGAAGCTTCCATGTCTGCATCACTCACTGGCTGCTTACATCCATAGCACAGCTTAAATGTCCCCTGCTCCAAACCATGGTCAACTGATACTCTCTTGTCAAAAACAAAACACTCCCCTTCCCACAAGCTCTCTGACTTTGGAACTTCCTCAAGGTACTTCAATATCCCACCCTCCAAATGATAGACCTGGGAAACAACAACAAAAAATAAAAACAAACAAAAATTTAAATAAAACAAGATTGGATCATTGCAAAAGGAAAGCTGTAAATCGATAGGAAGATTTGGTTAGAACAACCAACATTTTGGCATCACTTGAGATCATTTTTTCTTGCAAAAATGGTCGGTGATAGAATAAGAGCTCCAAATGCAATTACAACCTGCTTTAGCAATTTGTGAGGCGATGACATGCACACTTCACAGAAGATGAAGGAAAGGAACATCCATTTCATTAATAATGAGCTGAAAAAGCGTAGGTCTATCAATAGCAGAGTCTCCGGATACCAAGAGATAGATTGGGAGGGTTTGATCGGTAAACAAGGTTGAGATCACATATAAACAACAATATATAATATTCAACGACAATGGAAACCAAAAAAATGACAGGAGATAGTTCAAAATATTATCACCTCTTTGAAACCCTTGCTGAGAAGAAAACTTGTAGCTTTTTCACATCTAATTCCTCCCGTGCAGTACATAGCAACTCGCGGTGGCATGTTCTCACTTGGACTCTGTGGCATGTTCTCATTTGGACACTGTATTCCTTGGTTGGTCCTTTCATCTGAACAGTTTTTGTCATCCATTTCCATAAGTTGGAATTGAACCTGTACCCAATCAGGGAATTCCCGAAAAGCTGTAGTACATGGATCAACTGCTCCTTTGAACTTTCCGATTCTCGTTTCATACTTATTCCGCACATCAATCACCGTCTATGAGTAAAATCAACAAGATTAGCTGATTAACCAAACACAAAGAACAGCACCACTTAGTTAAAAGGTCAAATTTACTAAAAGTATGCCGCTGATCATAGTGAAAATCAATATTCTAATCCTAATCGCTCCGCTATTGCACATATGTTGAATATTCTGAGCTCAATTTGACAAAGGTATTCTCACATTTGAAATTGTGATCAATTGAGCTTACAAGTTTAGATCTCCAGAGCTTATAGACAGGCATCACTGCATTTGATGCTCAATCAACATTAGTAGAATCACACAAATCAAAATATTTTGATAGATAACACAAGGCAACAGCTTTCGTAGTGCAAAACCCACAAAGTCTCTTGTATTAGAGTCCAAAAGCATTCCGAGTACAAACCCATGAGTTCAGTGACTATAATTAAACACAAACATTAACAGAATGAAAAAAAAAATTTTTGAGAGAGCCAAGGAACATCTAGATGTTATAAGGTGAAAGGAAATGGGTTCCATTGGAAAGCAAGAATGATATTTGAAGAAAATTCCAAAAACATGTTTATTTGTAATTGTGCTCATATCGAAGTCACAATTTCACCATGTAAGAACATATTCATACAAGAATAACCCGATTTTTAAAGAAACCAAAATAGAGTTCACTCACTGTATCTGGATCACTAATAAGTGTGTTCCACTGCTTTGGGTTGACGTATTTCCCAACCTTCTCAATAGGCGAGACATCAGGCATTCCAAGAGTGACAATCTACTTAAACGTACGACGAAAAACTTAAAGCACACTTCCCACAATTATTAGAGTAAATATTTGCGACTTTATTCAAATACAAAGTATAATACTGTAGTTATTAAGCATACCTCTTTCTTCAACTTGACCCTAACATGATCCCAACGAAAAGGTGCGTCCTCCCCAGCAGCAAGAGGAGAATTACTCATGTGCCCATGATGGATAGCTTCCTCCTCAGGACTGACAGGCGATTCCACTCGCCTTAGACCTTTTAATCGGTCGTCAGTTTGGATGAATTGAAGAACTCTGTCAACTGATTCTCTAGTGCCACATATGCTTCCGTTGATACCCTCAGGTGCAAGGATGATTCCACCTGAAACACACTGAAAAGGATCAGCTTGGACAAGTGCGGACTTGGTGATGCGAGGGAACTAAAAATACATAACTTTAATGCGAACCCAGAGAGTAAAATTGCGATATGCAATCAAGAGTAATATATCGAAAGACGGAAAGAGGAAAAAAATAATTTTGACATGGAAAGTGCATGCATTCAAAATAAGCAATCAAGCGTCAAAATGCTTGTATTGGGAATAATCATTTAAAATGCTGGTCTAATACAGAAAGAAAAACAGAATACCAGGTTCTGACAGAGCTCCTTCAATGGTTTCCGCAGATCAGCGTGGTCGGGGAAATCAGCAAATTTGTAGAAAGAAACGACTACAAGAGTATTAATAGAAGAAGAATCTGAATGAGAATCAGAAAAGGAAGATTTGGGGATAGTCATGGTGGTCGAATAACGAGGACGAAAAAGAGAAAAGGGCAGGCTATTAATATTGTCGATGTGGTTGTTATTACAGCCACGGCGGCTGTGGCTGTGGCTGTGGCTGTGGCGGTGGCCGTTAGGGTTTAGGAGTGTTGTGGTGACAAGATTTACAACGCAAGATGATGATATCCTGAAAAGGAGCAATTGGGAATTGGGGAGTGTAGTGCCCAGATACCTCACCATACTCGTTTATCGCTCTCTGCTTCCATTCCTCCACGGGTTATTATCAGATGCATGTTTAACTCGGCCCATACTCAACCGTTGTCGCAACTGTAAATCAGGCTTTAGCCCAAACGAAGTGTCGCTCCATTTCGAAATGCTATCTATCCTTCATTGTTTGTGTGCATCAACTGAAAGGTGCTAACTTTGGAACTCTGTCTACACAGCACAAGCAATGTTAGTACTGTGTTTCGTGATTTTACGATAAAAGGATCAATTTTAACTATAAGTTTTATATCAATTAATAAATTTAACCCTAAAATTACTATAAGTTTTATGTCAATTAATAAATTTAACCCTAAAATTTCAGAAAACACAAATAAAATCCTAATATTTTGAAAAAAATTAAATCTAATCTCATAATGATGGAAAAACTGATGACTATATAACACTGTCAATTTTATGCAAGTTAGTGATATTTGTTAATATTTATTTACTGCTTGTATGGGCCCTTAAAATTTTTAAATTATTATTAATTTTTAATCTATGAAATCCATCGTATTTAATTAATCTTAATTTTGATTAATGTAATTAATTAACCAGACCCTGCAAGCCTAACGAATGTGCCTCCATGGATATCACCGCAGTAGGTTAAACTTGACACAAACAGAGATTTGAAAGGGGACTCATTATACAAAGATTGGAGGAATTTGTTGACTAAAAAACAATGCCCACAGGTTTACACGGGGAGTAACTCTAGTAGTCTTGATCCAAACACTTTGTGCTTAGAAGGGATGTTGAACCCACGTATAGTCGCTGAAAAAAAATAGTGATATGCGACTGTGGAGTTAGCTCTCGAGTTAAAACAGCTCAGGTGGTAAAAGATGCTGGAGGAGTGGGTATGATTCTCAAAAACACTGCAGCAAACGGTAAGGAGCTTGTCGCCGATTGCAATCTTTTGCCAATAGTTGCGGTGGGAGAGAAAGAAGGAAAACTCATAAAGCAATACACTTTATCTTCTCGCAAGTCATCTGCAACCTCTGAACTAGGTTAGGGATCATGTCATTGTTAGATAATTTAGAATATTTTATTTTTTAGTATCAATGTTAGTTAAGTATTTTGGAGTAGATTATCTTTAGATCTAGCTGTTAAATAAGATGCATATCAGCTGTTTGTTTAAACATTTATTTGGAAATCTGTAGAGATATTGATACTACTTGATTTTACCGGACAACATTTGTGATATCAGAGCTAGAGAATGACTACAATTTTAGTAGCAAGTTCAACACAAAATCTGCATGTATTTAGAAATTTAACTACCAGTTTGGCGCATTAAGATGAAGACAATTCTCATCTCTCATGATTTATAGGACTTTATGGAGAATGGATATGAAGCTCTTGAACAAGATGAAGGCATACGGTTGACAACAGCACAACAAAATGAGTTGAAGGAAAAATGAAAGAAAGATGCCAAAGCTCTTCGATTTATCCAACAATCCATGAATGAAAGTATTTTTCTAATTTTATGAATGCAGAAATAGCAAAGGAGGCTTCGAATGCACTTCAAAGAGTGTACTAAGGAGAAAACAAGTCCAAACAAGTGAAGTTGCAAGGTTTTCGTTGAGAGTTCGAGAACTTAAGCATAAAGGCTTCTGAATCAAGGCAATAATTCTTTTCAAGGGCATCTTTAATCATCAATCAAATAAGATCCCTAGATTTAACAAAACAAAGGTCATGGAAAGATTACTTCGGAGTTTGCCTATAAAGTATGATCATGTTGTTGCAGCTATTGAATTATACCTTTTATGAATTGATGAGTTCACTTGAAGCATATGAGCAAATATTGAATAGGACAACAGAAACTCCAACACAACAAGCATTCAAATTGGAGACTAATAAACAAAAAAAGGCAAGATGGTGGAGCGACCGATTGTTCTAATCATGGCCGAGGAAGACCAACACATGGCAGAGGGTGTGGCCATAGACAAAACCATGGTCGAGGTCGAGGTCGACGATGACATTATAATAATACCCAGCAATGTGAGATTAATCATTGAGGTAATAACTTTTCTTGCTCATATTGCGGAAGGACTAACCATGAAGATAAGGATTGTTGGTACAAAGATGATTCAGGTGTAGGAAAAGCTACACAATGCCATTATTATAAGAAATATGGCCATGTTGAAAAGAATTGTTACAAAAAGATTGAAGCAAACTTCCACGAAGAAAAGAACGGAGAAGAGAATTTATTTCTTAGTTCGTTTGGTACTCCTACTAATACCATGCAGGATGTTTGGTACCTTGATAGCGAATGTAGCAATCATATGACTAGTAACAGGGATTTTTTTATTGATTTTGATGAATCATAAAAACACGAGTTAGGATGGGTGATAACAACTATATTCAGGTATGTGGTATGGGGATTGCTACTGTAATTTCAAATTTTAGGAGGAAACTTATTCATAACGTATGTATGTTGTTGGTTTCGCTCAAAAGTTAGTTTGGGTCAATTAATGAGAAGAGGGTATTATGTGGTATTTGAAAGTTATAAATGCAACTTTTGATAAAAGAAGCATGAATTTGGTGTATTTAGTTAAAATGACCGAAAACAAGATGTTTCCGATTTGTTTATCAAGATTAAGTGTCAATGTCTTTTCTGTATCATCTGATGATAGCATGGTTTGGCATAAGAGATATGGTCATCTTAAGCTTGGTAGCTTGAATTTGATGTATAAAAGGAAGATGGTTTATGGTTTTCCTATTCTGAAAGGTGATAGGAAGTTATGTGAAGCCTGCGTTTATAGGAATCATCATCAAGATAAATTTCCTACGGGTAAAGCAAGGAGGGCTACGAAACCATTGATGTTAGTTCATGCTGATGTATGCAGGCCTATGCAGATTTCTTCCTTAAAGGAGTAAGTATATCTTGATCTTTGTAGATAATTTTTCAAGGATAACATGGGAATATTTCTTAAAGGAGAAATATGAAGTTTTTGAAAACTTTAAAAATTTTAAAACTATTATTGAAAAAAAGAGTAGATACTATCTTATGACACTTTGAATCGATCACGGTGGCGAATTTTTATCTATTAAGTTAAAAAATTTCTGCAACTTTCATAGTATCCGACGACAAAAAATAGTTAGCTATACACCCCAACAAAATGGAGCGGTGGAGCACAAGTATAGAACTATTGTTAAAGTAGCAATGAGTATGTTGAATGAGAAAAGACTACCTAAAAAATTCTGAGTTGAAGTTGTAGCTTCTGTAATATACTTGAGCAATAGATCACCAACCTGAGCAGTTCAAGATATGACGTCATATGAAGCCTAGTATGGTACACGACCAAATGTAGGTCATTTACGAACAATTGGTTATATTGCTTATGCTTTTATACCAGCTGAATTAAGAAGGAAACTTGATGAAAAAAAAGTGTTAAATGTATATTTCTTGGGTATAATGATGAAACCAAAGGGTATAGGTTGTTTGATCTTGTAACTAACAAGCTAAATGTTAGTCGTGATGTTATTTTTAATAAAAATGAAGCTTAGAAATGGGAATCTAAAGAAGAAAAGGCAACCTATGATAAAGATTCTGCACTATAAAAAACTAGACGTCTTGTTGAAATTTATGCTTCAATAGAGGAAGCTTATGGTGTAATGGAACCTACATGTTTTGAGGATGCAGCTAGAAGGAAATAATGGGTGCAAGACATAGGAGAAGAAATTGAAACTATTGAGAAGAATATGATATGGAGCTTGGTAAATTTGCCAAAAGGGAAGGAAACAATTAGTCTTAAATGGATTTATAAATCCAAATTCAACTCTGACGGATCCTTGCAATGAAACAAAGCCTAGCTAGTCATTTGATTTTACTGAAACTTTTGCACCAGTTGTTCGTTTTGATACCATGAGAATAGTTTTAACCTTGGTTACTCACAATGGATGAAAGGTTTATTAGTTAGACATCAAGTCTGCATTCCTTAATGGTGATCTTTTGAAAGATGTATATATAGAACAACCACAAGGTTTTACTATCAAGGGAGCTGAACTAAAAGTGTATAAACTACATAAAGCCTTGTATGGCCTGAAGCAAACATCAAGGTCAAGGTACAACAAGATTGATTCTTATTTTTTACAACATAATTTTGAAAAAAGTGCAAGTGAGTCAACTCTTTATGTAAAGAAAAATAATGTTGATTTTCTAATTATATGTTTGTATATTGATGACATAATCTCTACTAGGAACTCATCTCAAATGATGTAGGAATTTAAAGAATCAATGATGCAATCTTTTAATATGTCTAACATGGGGTTATTGCATTATTTTTTAAATATTGAAGTGCTACAGGATTCAAATGGTATATTGATCTCTCAAAAGAAATATGCAAGCGACTTGTTGAAAAAAGTTGGCATGGAGAATTGCAAAGCTATAAAAACACCATTAAATGTGAATGAGAAGCTACACCTTAATGATGGTACTGAAAGGGTGAATGAAAAACATTTCAGAAGTAATGTTGGAAGGTTTATGTATAGAAAAACATTTCAGAAGTATTGTTGGAAGGCTTATGTATCTCACAAATACAAGAGTAGATATTGTTTATAGTGTCAGTCTTATTTCAAGATTTATGCATAATCCAAGTAAGTTACATCTTAGAGTAGCCAAAAGGATTCACATTACAGCATCCGATATTCAAGATGTAATCTTATAACTCTTACAACATTAACTGATAGTGATTGGGCTACATGTGCAGAAGATAGGAAGAGTACAACATGTTATATTATTAGTTTTGGTTCAGGTGTAATTTTTTGGTCATCAAAGAAACAATAGAATACTTCTCTTTCAAGACAGAAGTGGAGTATGCAATAGCTATAACTACTGCTTGTCAAGTAGTTTGGCTGAGAAGGATCTTAAAGGATTTAAACCTGGAGCAAATATATCCGACTAATGTGTTTTGTGACAATAAGTCAACAATTTCAATATCTAAAAATCTTGTCCAACAAAGGAGAACAAAACATATTGAGACCAAGTGTCATTTCATTAGAGAATTGGTTGCAAAAGGAGAAGTAAAGTTAGTCTACATCAACACAGATGATCAACCTGCAAACATTCTTACAAAAGCTTTGCAAGATAATAAGTTTAAGAACTTTCGATTTATGATGGGTGTACAACCTCTGAATTAAAAGGGGATTGTTAATTAATTCAGAATATTTTTAATATCAATGTTTGTTAAGATTGATTGTGTTTTTGAAATTTAGTTAGAGAGTATTTTGAAGTATATTAGCCGTTTGTTTAAATGTTTGTTAGGAAATCTGGAGAGATATTGATACTTCCTGATTTTTGTAACTGATGCTTCAACTATAAAAAGGCAGGCTTGTTAGTGTTTTTTTTTTTTTTTGCATAAATGAAATCGTCATTCACTTAACTTCCTTAAACGTTTTTCTTATTTCACTATTACTGTAGTTTCTTTTGATATAGGACAACAACCATCATTAGTCGTGGTCATATTTTCATCAAGAATTTTCTAAGCTTCGAGATATTGAAGCTTGACATTGTTGCTCTAGGCCTTAACATTCTCCCTACTTGGATCGGCAAGATGGGTCCATCAAGCATGTCAACTTATCACCAACTAGCTATGTTGAATATACTTTCAGGGACTTTCATATTGTGCCCACATGTGAGTGATATCGCCGCCTTGATTAAAGTTAAACATCCTGACTGGAGTCTGTCGAATGTTAAATCAGCATTGATGACCACAACTCATATTCATGATAACACTTGTAAACGTATTATAGATGCTTCTACAAGTGCACCTTCAAGTCAATATGAAAATGAATATGGACATATTAACCTACATTAATTAGTTATATTAATAAACATTAAAATCAATTAAATACAGTGGGTCCCATTGGATAAAATTAATAACATTTTTAAATTTTCTAAGGAAGCAACCCCCATATTGTTACATTGAATATGACATGGCAATGTTGGGCCCATAGAAGCAATAAATAAATATTAAAAATGCCAAGTTAGCTGAAAAATGATGATGTCATATAGCCGTCAATTTTTTAGTCATTATGGGGTTATATTTAAATGTTTTACAAATGTTAAAGTCTTATTTGTACTATTCAAAACCTTAGGGTTAAATTTGTTGATTGATGTAAAACTTAGGGTCAAAATTGACCCTTTTGCTTTATTTTATCATAAGAGCAGATTTTTATTTTAAAATAAAATATTTATTTAAAATATCTTCTCTTATAATATATACGGTAATTGTAAAAAAAATCTAAAACTTTTTGCAATATTAATCTAAACTTTAAAATGTGACACTAAAATGCCTGAACTTTCAACTTGTTGAGAAAATATCATGACAATAAGTTCTTCGTTTATCTAATATGGCATAACATGTCAGATTATCAATTTTGCCATGTAGCTGCCACAAGTTCAATTTTTTACAGGAAATTATTTTATTACTTAATAAATTTGAATAAATAAAAATCCTAATGAGTCCTTCCTCTATTACTCTCCTCCTTCCTATTGATGATCTTTCGGGCCCAACTTTGATCGCCCAACTCCTTCATCTTGATTGAGTAAAGTTATAAGATTTACTGCAGACCCATCAAACCTAGTTGTTGTATTTTAACAGATCTTCCTTGCCTGACAAAAATCAAGAATTCAAAGGTGAAGTCAAACTTGTCTTGTCTGCTGTAAACCCATCAAACCTAGAAGCTACAAGCTTTGCTATAAACCTAGAATACTAGATATGTTCTAGCACTACTTTTTTTATTTTCTAGTAATTTTATTTTTTGGTATATAAGCAGAAGCACTTGTGTGAAAGAGCACAATTGTGACATGTAAATATACTCTCTTGTATGCGTTAAGAAATGTTGAAAGGGAATTGTAATCTACAATTAGGAATGTCAACTTTGCCCTAATTGACCGGGCCAGAGGTAGAGATAGAGAGGCCCACGCTCAGCCCTTCAAAATGATGTCATTTTTTTAATACTTTTTTTGAAAAAATATATAAGGTAGGCCGAGCTGGCTTGGTCCAGCTCAAGGATGGCTCATATGGTCACAAATTGATCAGCTTATAGTTAGACAGGGGCACAGGCCAGGTGGTTCTGCCCATTGACATCCCTATCCATAATTTTCATCAACTGCAGATAATGATTTCATCAATAAAAAGAACTTAAGTTGTTAGTAATATAAAAAGTGGCAAAGTCCAAATTCTATCTAAATTCAATGCCTTTATTTATGAGATAAGGAATTAAATCAATTATAAGACATTATATGTTTTAATAACTTCAAGATAAACACATTATCTGCTCTAGAAATTACTTTTTAAGTTATTTCTCATAAGTCTCATTGGCAATATAGAGTATGTTTCCACTTAGGCATATTAGCTTGCTTGGAGTATGAATAATCAAATGTAAGATTACATCGTAAAGGTCATCTATGGTATTGATCATGAAATATAATCTTACCCTTATAATATAAGTTGATACTTTATCCGATCTGCTACTGTTTCTATCCTTGAGATGTTAAAGAACAAATTATTGTTATTAATTTCCTTAGCAATAGTAAAAGAATAATTAATATAAAAGCACATAAGATAAGGAACTAAAATGAAAATAAGCTTAAAATTATAACTTGAAGATAGATCATCGCAATGTAAGTTTGTCCTTAGCTCTAAAGTAATAGAAATTGTAGGTCCTACACTATCCAATTTTAAATCAAACCCTAAGTTGTTGAAAATTCAAAGGGAGTTAGGTGAGACAAAAAATTATACTTGTGAGATTGTAGCTGATGTAGTTTGCAAATGTTTTCTTCCATAGCTTTGTGTTGCTTAAATGTCCAAACTCAACTGTTGTCACATCTGTAAACTAGGCTTTAGCCCAAACAAAGTGTCACTCAATTTTGAAATGATCTCTTTCCTTCATTGTTTGTGTCCATCAGCTAAAAGTCATTTTATGAGTTTCTTTGATCTTTCTACTCATCACAAGCAATATTAATTAGTATTAAGTTTTGTGATTTTATCATAACATAAGATTTCTATTTTAAAATAAAATATTTACCTACAATATCTTCTATTTATAATATATAGGGTTAATTGTAAAAAAAAAGTTCAAACTTTACTCAACTATGCAATACTAGTTTGAACTTTAAAAAATGACACTAAAATGCTTGAACTTTCAATTTCTTGAGAAAATACCCTAATTTTAAGTTCTCCGTTAACGTCACTAATATGGCATACCATGTTATATTAACGATTTTTCCATATGGTTACCATATGTTCAATTTTTTTCCACAAAATTATTTTATTGTTTAATAACTTTGGAAAAATAAATTTCCTAATGAATTCTTCCTCCATCTATTCTCCTTCTCCTTCCCATCAAAGCTCTTTCAGGCCCAAACTTGATCACCCAAATTCTTCATTATGATAGAGTAAAGCTACAAGATCTATAACAAACATATTAAACCTTGATGCTATATTTTAACAGATCTTCCTCTCTTAACTTTAATCAAGAATTTAGAGGTGAAGTCAAACTTTTATTATCTATTGTAAACCCATCAAACCCAAAATTTACAAGTTTTGTTGTAAAGCTAGAATACTAGATATGCTCTAGTACTAATTTTTTGTTTTTCTTTTGCTTTCCAGTAATATGATATTTTGGCATATGTGTAACATCTCGTTTTCATGCTAAGGGTTGAAACCCTAGATTTCAGTAATTGAGAAATAGTAATGAGAGATGAGAAAAATGCATTTCATGCTCATGTATAATGTTAGCATACACACATGTGAATTTGATTATTACACACATTATAATGAATTATTCATGCGCTCATTTGACATTTTCCGGTTATAAATGATTGTTTTAATGCAATTATAATGTGAATTATGGATTATGTGTCTTAAAAATTGAGTTGTAGTGTATACGTGGTAAAATATGAGAATTTTCTGAAATTTAAGGATATTTTTGGACTAGAACAAGGATATTTTTGGACTAGAAAAAAATACCAAGTAGTAGAACAATTAATGAGCAGTAGTAAAAATACGAGTCAAATAGTAGTAAAAAAATTTATGATGACATTAAGATTTAATGACAAGTGTCATTGAAAATTAGAAAAAAAAAATTGGGTTGGAGACAAATGGACTAGGTTACTAACTGTCCGTATGGTTGCTGTCTTCAGTAGCTAAAGACAGAACTAGACAGAACAGAACAGAACAGAAACTGGAGTCAGTGAGTTGTTTGGTTAAGGTGGACATAACAGAAAAAATCTGTCTTCGTCTATATGACAATGTGTTTGGTTGCAGGGGGCATAACGGAAAACAAGTGCCAATGACAAAAATGCCCCTGATAGTTAAGATGAATAAAAACGTATTATTAATTGATAAGTTTATTGGAATAAGGTATGATTGTTAAAAATTGAGCAAATAATTATAATAACAATTTCAATTGATTGATTAGTAATAATAATAATAATAATAATAATAATAATAATAATAATAATAATAATAAT
>JANTNU010000233.1:20988353-20998618 GCA_024752395.1 Erythroxylum havanense | reverse complement strand
CCTCTCTTTACTTTCCTTTCTTTTATTAATTAATTAACCATACAAGGGAAATTTAATTAATTTCCTTTCCATTACTCTCAATTCCTTTCAATTCCCTTGAAACATACACAGTGTAAGAGTTTTAAAATTTAACTTGAAGTTGATTAGTAGATGTAGTAAATTCATGGATGAATACATGGGTTGTGTTCTATTTTGAGAGTATGAAAACTATGAGTGATGAGTTGTTACGTAAATGTTATGACTTGTGAATTAAGGATATAATAAAAGTTAAAGTTATGTTAACCAAGATGTTGAGTTATGTTCTTGAAATGAGATGAATTAAGGTGTTAGTTAGAAGTGAAATGAAAGTAGAAATGAAGATGAATATCATTATGCCAAAAGTCTGTAATTTTGGAACTATTATTAATTAAGATAAGTGTTGCATCAACTAACCATAATATAATTGATATAATTATATTGATATACATACTTATAATTGAAGATAAATGAAAAATTAATATAAAGAAAGGAAGCAAAGAATTGAAGTTATCAATCATGTGTACGATGAGTTGACTGCTTATGGAAAAGGAATTTGCACATATTCAATAAGATTGTATAAAAATTGCGATTATTGAAGCATATGTAGATGTAGATGCTATCCATAACAGGTGATAGAGAACTATTCATGCATATGTCTACTGATCTAGTGTGTCTCCTCTTTGTCTTTGACGGGTGAAGATCAATTCCATGCTGTCGCTAGTATTGGTGCTGCCAGAGTTAAACAAGGCATAAGCCATATCAGCAACTGGGTATTGAAATTCATGTCTACTTGATGAACCCACGCCAACTGCAGTTGTAACAACCATCCCACTACCACTACTTGAAGACCCTCCAAGACTGACTTCTGGCGCTGATACTAATGCTGCCTGTGGTACTGATGATATTATTGGAGCCGTGGCTGACATGTAACAAGTATGTTCTCCTCGGTATGTCACTTCATATGTCAAGGGATCGTCGTCAAGTCGTTGAACTTGCTTTTTGGCTGGACATTGGTACAACTTTTGGTGGGTGCAACGAAAGTAGGCCCTGAAAATATGAATCAAGTCATCTATAACATAACCACGCATGCTCGTAACGCATCAAATAACTATTTTTAGTTCCTGTGGGAAAAAAAGATGTCTTGTGTTGTGCAGCATACTGCAGGATCGTATGCTGAGTCAAAACCTGACTGCTTTAAGAATATTCCGAGTCAAAACCTGATTTTTTTCTATAGGTAGCCTAAAGTCGAGGAGAGGGACATTTAGTTTCAATCAAAGACGAGTCAAGTACTGTGTACCTTGGGAATTTGGACCCCAGAATTTCTTTCTGCCCATATTTCCTCCAACCGAAGCCATCATCAGGTGGGATCTCAGTATTTCCCCCTGTAGGAACAGGTACCCTCATGGTTCGTTTATCTCCCGCATCCTTCCTGAATTTAAATTTCCCAATAAATTATTGTAAGAAAAGAAAAGCTTAAGATCCTCAAGAAAAATTTCTGAATTCCTCAGCAAAAATAAGAAAAACATATTTATCATTTCAACTTAACAAAAATCATATCTGAACACTGTGTGTAAACTAGTTCGTACGCGTCCGCCTCTCTGCATTGGCCTAGGGCCTATGTATGTAAGCCATTATTTGGCATTCATAATCACCTGGGGGGGTTATATCTGTACTTAATCTCCATCAGTTACATGATATCTGTACTTAATCTACGCCAGGAATATAGTGCATGTAATACTACATATAAAGAGAGTGAATTGTTGTCATACCTCCTTTTTAATCTCTGTGAGGATGATGAGGCAGCGGCTTTGCTTGCACCACCCGTATCCATTGCCTGAACATCACAAACAGCTGCTCGTAATGGCATTTGCTTCGTACCAATAATTTCCTTAACCCTCTCATGAAGAGGATCACCACCTACTTCAAATGTTGGCGTACGATGATACATCTCCATCGCTGATGAAGTGCAAGGAATAGTAGTACTTCTCCTAATTAACCATTCCTTCAAACCTTCGCTCTGCTGATGAAACAGGGGGCCTGAAGGATCAGAACTAAAGGGATATTCTTTACCTGCGTTTAGCCCATCCCTAGCAGCCTCAAAAACCCCTATAATGTCATTCAAAGAGTTGCCAAGTGCATCAGGCTGCAGGTTCGCTAAGCTCGATTCAACTTCTCTAGCTAACTTGCATCCGTGAAGAATTAAAGAAATGATATCAGCAGGCGCAGCAGTTGCCATAACTGTATATATGATTACTTGCTTTCTTTCTGTTGCAAGAGAACTTGGATGGGGTGATCAGTAGAGTTTGTTTTCTACTCTTGTGTAGTTAATTAAGCAGGAAGGAAGGATGGAGTTCATAAGTATTTGTTGTCTCCTTAATATCACGGTAAAAGAAAAGAAATTTGGGAAACAAGACCAGGTCATGGTCTGCTTGGCATATGTTCCTACTGATACGAAGACATTGACCCTGACCCGTTGAACCATCCCTGTTCTTTCTTTCTGTATCTTGAAGAATTTTCCAAACATTTGGCCCTGACAAGAAAATTCTCTTCTGCTTCTAGGTTGCGTTGACATCAATTAAGGACTAATTGGCGGGCAAGACCAACTCAGGAATCAGTTGATATCGAAGTTTACTACAAACTGCGGTCATTTTGGGAGCCAGTGCCCTTTTAAGACCAATCCAGTTTTTTTTTTTTCTTTTTAATTTGACGAAGGCGGAAGGAACTCGTGTAATCTCAGTTGCAGCCTGACCGGGTCAATATTCCGTGGGCTCACTATTCCGTGGGTCAATGTTCAAAACGCGCCGTTTCAGTATCATGTTGAAATTTACTTGTAATGATGATTTTTCCTTATTAAGTAGCAATTTTTTCTTGGTGAATTATGTTTTAAACAATTTTTTTCATTTTATAATAATATTGAAAATTATTTTTTTAATTTATTAGAAATATAACTTATAAGCCTATTGACGTGTAACACATCATAAATTGAACTTATCCATGTTAACATATGGATAGAATTTTCAATAATAATTAATTAAAAAATACCATCCATTCATTCATTTAAAAATATTGGAAATAATTCTATCATAAAAATTTTAATATATTAAATATTTTATTTATTAAAATTTTATGACATGATATCTAATACGAATAGGCTCCTTTTAAGTTAGTCAGATTAATATATAACAAAAGTTAATGTAAACTAAATTTACAATAAATTGGAACTTCTGATATTTGATTAATATTTTCTTATTTTAATTAGTATTATAAAATTGAGTAAAATTTTGGGAATTAAAATACAATCTACTAATCTTTTATGTTTAAATCACTTAAAAAGCATTTTTATCTTTAGAAAAGAGATTACTACTATGTTTTGTTTGCAAAGTATTGTAATTTTACGTTAAATTAAAATTTTATATTGTATTTTCTCTTTAAAAGTTGTTTTTCCAAATAATATTATTGAGGTTTTTAAATGAATATTCTATATAAATTTTCTCTAATTAATATCGTTAACGAGTAGACCTTATTTGTAGATTAATTAAATATTATTTAAAATAATTAACAATATTATCAAGAGTTTAAAACAATACTTATAAACCCTATCATCATTCCTTTATTAATTATAGGTTTTTTTCTATAATATTAGAGTCGTGCCTTATGATGTTTAAGTGATTAACGGAATTTATTTAAAAAACATATACTTTTTTCGCTGAGGGTGAGAGATCCTATTTAAATTTTAGTTAAGCAATAAATTTGTTGGTCCTTAAAACCTATAATTAGAGAGAATAAGCTATACTTATAAAAATCAAACCTAAATTTAATGCTCTAAAAATAGAGGATCTTGAAAGATCAATAGACAATTGAAAATTTTCAAAAATATAAAAATATTAAATTTAATAAAAAATTATTTCTCTTAAAGTTTATTTACAATATTAAAATAAAAAAGTCCCATTATTAGAACCGTTTGAAACCATACATTAACTATTACAAACTCTATGAATAAACATATACATAAAAATAAAAATCATATTAAACTATATTTGACGACAAAAAATTGTCACTAAAAGTCTCAAAATCATTGTTGATAGTCATTAGAGATGATTTATATTTGTCATAAAAAACATTATCAAATTTTCATAGTTGAATACTATAGTCGATATTTTTCTCCATTCGTCACCAATAGTTTTTAACTATGCTTTATTTTCGTAGCTAAAAATTATTAACAATGTTTTAAGAAATCGTCGCCAATACTTTTGGCTACGCTTTCTTTTCATAGATATATTTTGTAAAATGTAGTCCAATTTTTAATATATTTTTTAATTTTAATTATTTGAGACATTTTTAATCCATATTACAATATAATATTTAGATTTTTTGTTAATTTATTATACAAAATATTATTAAAAATTGATAATTTGAAGCATTGTATAAAAAAATAAAATATCTTTAAATTTTTTTGTGTATAAGATTTTAATTACAACTTCAAAAATATTTATAGACAAAATAATAAATATGTAAATTAGTTTATGAGATATAACACAAATCACTCAGCCTCATTTTCATTTTCACTCTTTACATAATCTGGGCCAAGTATTTTTTTGAGGTACTTTTTATGATTAGCCAACTTTTTTTAGTATGTTCTAATTTAACATAAGTGACTTGTTTTCCTCTTCAAGATATCGAACATATGTTGATCTCAATGAGGATGAAACCATATTATACTGCCTCCCAAAATTGTTAAGAGATTAAACTGTTAGATTAGGTCATATAAGTTATTTCATTTAAGAATTTATGAGGTGCATTTCATTCACATGCATAATATTTGTATATACATATGAATCATGGTTTAGAAAACATTACAAGCTAGTATATGCACTCAATTGACATATATATTCCGGGGTATGGAACAAAAATAAATATGATATAAATGTGTATTCCTAATGTTTTATATTTTGATTTACCAATAACATGAATTGATGATTATAATTAGTGAATTGGAATTTATTTTTACAATTGAGTAATTGATGAGGTGATATGTGTATGTAGTTTAAGAAAAATATTAAACAACAAGACAAATTTATACATAGGAATTTAGGTTGATTAGTCCTATGAAATGGTGACATGTGACATTGGAAATAAGTGACAAATGACTCAATTAAATGGATGAAAAGTGTCTTGAGTATAATTGCGACAAGTGGCCCTTTAAGTTTGTGGCAAATAACACTTTAGACTTGTGACATATGGAGCAATAAAATGGTGACATGTGTAGCTTTACAATTGGTGACATATATAACCTTACAATTGGTGACATGCATAACCTTACAATTGGTGACATGTATAGCCTTACAAGTAGTGACATATGGAGGCTTAAAATGAGTTACATGTGGAGCCTAAATTAAGGGACACATGGACAAATAGAATAGCAACATATGGATCAATAGAAGGATAACATATGTGCCAATAGCATGGTGACACATGGATCAATAGAATGATGACACATAGATTAGTTTGACCTTCTTGAATTTTCTTGAGAAAATGGATGAAAAGGCAATATAAGTAAGAGCGAATGCCTTCCATAAGGTTAGAAGAGGGACAAAAATGAAAATGAGAAGGGAAGGAGAGAAAAAGGGGAAGAGAAGAGGAGAAGGAAAGAAGTTATCAAGGTAAGTTGAAATTCTAGTTTCAATTTCATATTTCTCTTTCTATCTATTTTTCATATTCTTAAAGCACGAATTTGAAGAAACTCAAAGAATGAAAGTTGTAGATATAGGTCTTAACTTTGCCTTTATAAAAGTGGCTTGACAAAATAGTGACTAGAGTTCGAGGTATGCTTGTTTACCTAATACTACCTGTGATAGACCCCTGTGCAAGAATCTTGTATTATTTCCTGATTTTTTAGGACCTTAAAGTCCGAATTAGTGAAAGTATAAAACATGAAAAATGATTATTGATGTCTTATTAATGTTTCTATGAAAAGTTTTTTAGGAGATGTATTGATAATGATTTATTGTGGTTTGAGTATTGGTTTGTTTCTTACCAGAAATAGGACAAAATTTGGATGGAGATTATATTTTAAAGGGAGATACTGTTTGTGTAATTTTTAGATATATTAATACTAATGAAAGTCTAGTTTTGGGGGCATAAGAATCATAGCAGTTAGAATTTTGTAGAGAGAGTTATTATTAAAAGAAGACAACTTATTCATAAAGGAATATTAGGAAGAAAATGATGTAAACATTGCACATAAGGTTAGGTTAGTTTGATGGTTGAGGAAACATTGAGCTGAATTAGTAAGTGAATTATTGACCTATTGGCATAAGTTAAAATAGCATTTATGATGATTGATTAGGGATGAATTTGTTTGTGGTGGTGTATGAATATGATATACATGTTTAAGTAGTAAATACATTATATATTTGTATGTATAAAGGCTCACGAGATACATGTTTAAGTAGTGGCTTATGAACTGTTTTTATTAAGTTGGTTATGTTGATATGTTTTATGATTTTGTAAATTAACTTTTGACTGTCTTGTGGTTTGTAAATGACCTTATGTATGAACCTTTTGAATTGTTGTTGAGATTACTCTTGAGTGGACTTAAAAGTCTAGAAGTTGTGGTTAAGTTTTAAATGTGAATATAAAAGTGCGTTTAAAACTGATTTATAGATATTTTAATCGAGATTTGGAATTTTCAAAATACAATTATTATGCTATCAAAATGTTTTCAAAGGATATTCGGTTAGCCTTGCATGGTCGGGTTAAGGGTACCATAAGTATTCTTAACCTGGGTATGTGGTGGTTGTCATATGTTTGTTGTGATTCTGGGTCATGATATAAACAATTAGCTTATGGTCAAACTCAATACCTTTGATATATCTGGGTCATATATCAAGCACTTTGTTGCAAAGATCTGCTATATTTACCTTATTTCCCTCAGACATTGATGTTTATAGTAACTCTTACATCTTATTCTAAAACTAAAAAAAGAAAACCAAAATCTAATGCAAATATTATTAGTTACTACTACAAAAATAAATAAACTTAAAATTTTAAAAATTTGTTATAATTACATAGTTATTTTGTGCTTCTTCAAACATCCACCCTTGACCTTCCTTATAAAGAGTGAATTTGTAAAGTATGATCCTATCACACTCTTGTCTATGTAGTTCTTTCTCACTCTATTTTATGAAAAAATACAATGCACAATAAATAATGTAGTGTTTATTGGTATAATTATAATTTGTAAATAAAGATCTTACATATTCATTTCACATGACAATAAATGATTTAGGGCCTTGGTTATGAGAAATTTTCATTTTTTTCTCTGTTCAACTTAACATTCTCACATTTTTCCTAAATAAAGAAAAAAGATAGTCATTAAATCATTTAACAAGATTAATGGAAGCAATTGTGATGGGAAAGGAAATAAACCTAAACGTTAGGAGAGGCCCAGTAATCACACATTTTGTTCTAATTTTCTAGAGACAACCATTTCAAAGCATGTGTACTTGCCTCCGCATTAGAAGGAAAATATTTATAATATTGATGCAACCTATAATGATGATCTTTGGTCCTTTGTTTTAACAATGAACTGACATAATTTGAAACACTAGGTTTGTCAATATCGACGATATTTAATTTCATCTGTGGACAATAAGTAAAAATATAATTAATCTTAAAATAAGTGCAACAATATTGCATATAGTTAAATAAATTAAAATTTTACCAAAACTTTATCCAAATCATTCTCGAGCAAGTTGTCTTCCTTCAATTCCTTAAAATGTTGTAGATAAGGTAATTCTATTCTGACAATTACCCCTAATTCACTAGACAATTTTACTGATCGAATCTTGTGTAGAGGACGACCTTTCAAGGTATCAATATGTACTAACAACTTGTTGTTTATTGCAACATTCATTCGTTACAACTCACAATTTCTAGTTATACCTCTATCTCTTTTTTTTTTATGTTGATATTAGAACCTGACAATAAATGAATAATGATAAGAAAATATGCATTAAAAATGTAAATGTATATTTTAGCGTAAGTCTATTTGTAAGTGTTAAAGAATAACAAACATGCAGATTCCTCCGTGCTAGTTGAGGCAGAATGAGGTTGTTGCTGACTTGCTTTATTGGTGGATAAGATCGATTGTTGTTATTGGCTAGGAACTAATTGATTTGATTGTTGTTGAGTAGGAACATTAAATTATCAAACCATATATTTTAAAAGAGAAAAACAAAAAGTATAAATATATGTAATATTAATTAATTTTCTAATTAAAGTTTTATAAAAAATTTAAATGAGATTGTTATTGGCTAAATTTATATTTACAATTAGGATCATTGTCAATAATATTTAATTTGATTTTTATGAATATGATATTAATTTTTATTATTGATTTCCATTTTTTTACTATATTGTAATTGTTTTTAATTATATTCTAATTAATATAATTATATATGGTAATTAATATAATAATATATGAACATATACATAATAATTGTAATTAATATAATGATTTATGCATGTATAGAATAGCCTCTGGAGAGAAAAAACCTATCTTACAATAAGCACTGTCAACAAGCATGGTCAAAACAACAACGTAACCTATAACTACTAATAAAGCAAAAAAAATGACAACGTTGTTGTAAGCAGTAGACAAGGTAATCTATCTACAATGGTGTTTTATAAATAAGGTAAATAAATCCTTCCTAACCAAAAGTGTCTCCAGATGCTTCCCAAATAGGGGCAAACCATCAAAGGCAATATTTTTCTCTAAGCTGGTCAAGTTGCCAGGTATATGTTCTTCTGTCTTATTTGTCACCTTTTTTCTTCTTCTTTTTACATTTGGTCGTTATTCTTTTTGTGTGTGTTATTTCTACATCTTATTGGTTACCTATGCTTGGCCATACTGTTTCCATACTTCATTCTGTTTTAAAGTTGGATTCAAGAAATTTGTAGCTTGTTCTAAATGTAAAAAATCACTTTGTTTATTAATGATGTAATTTTGTCAAATCTCCATTTGTTCTCTTTTGGACTAGGTGAAAATTCAACTCATTTTGATATAGAAGTATTGGTGGAACTGCAGTAAAATTTTAAGTCTCTTCTAACTTGCACTTCTAATTTTTTAAAAAAAGTTAAGTGAACCTTTATTTACAAGGATTTAAAGAGATTTTTTTAATATCATTCAAAGTCAAGTGTTATTTTGTAATTGATTATAAGATTCTTTTCTTTTTATTTATTGTAAATTATACTAGGTGAAGCCTCTAACTAGATGAGGAAATGAAACTTTTTTTAATTCAAATTTCTGGATCACTGTTCTATAAGTCATCCATTAACTTCGAGATTATTTTAAGACACATTTACATATAATAGAAAATGAATTAGTTACCTCAATAATAGTTCTATTCTTAAATATGTCAGATCACTTATTAATATGTTCCATCTGCTATGGGTTTTGTTTATCTTTAATGGTGATTGGCAAACATAAAATGTACTTGTGCAAGGAATTTTTGGATGGATAAAAAAAATAAAGTTTCGATGATTTTGCTTCTTCTATGAATATTTTGTTAATTGCATATAACTTCATACAATTTTTCATTTCCTTATTAAATTGTACACTCTACTTCTATATTGATTATATTTATGAATTGTTTTTCTTTCTATTGACTTTTCAGAATAAAAATGTTAACATAAATTGATCGCAGAATGTCAACATTGGGATTAGTTTTCGATGGCAGAAATGAGCTCCAATGGGAAGAATGGGGAAAAATTCTCCCTAATGAAGAACAAATTGGTGCACAGCAAATCTCCTCATTAAAGACTAATTACCCTTTGCCTTCAATAGTCGATCTTCTTCTTTGGAATTTTTAGTATTATCTGAATTAGCTCTCTTTCTTTTTTATATGTATATTATTTTCTGTGTAATCCATACTACATTTGGGAAATCATTTATTATATCTTTTGTTAGTTTATTTAAAGCCAAGAAGTTGTTAGAAGAAGCTAACAATAAACCAACTCCTGGTGGAAGATCTTTTACTGTTTCAATTGATAACTTCGAACGTGCAAAGAGCCTTCTTGGTAATTCAGATATAGGGAACTTCTTTACCTTATTTACCGAGTTTCAAGTCACTTAGAATATAGAAAAATAATTATTTCCTTTTCTTTTCAAAGGAATATGCATGAAACTTTACTTATTGTTTTATCTGTAAGAATTATTAAACTTCTAATTAAAATCTTATATTACT
>JANTNU010000233.1:20955864-20966597 GCA_024752395.1 Erythroxylum havanense | reverse complement strand
TATCTTATTTCAATCTTCTGATAATAAGTTTCTTGCTTTCATTTTTTGGCAGTTATTGCCAACCATTGTGAAACTTTTTGCTTCCAATGACCGCGCGATTCGAGTTAGTCTCCTGCAGCACATTGATCAATTTGGAGAGTCATTGTCAGCTCAAGTTGTTGATGAGCAAGTATAAAATCTATGCCTAGTTGGGTTTAATCTTTCTTTTGATTAAGGTCTCTATTTATGTTTGAGTTAAGTCCTCATGATTTTTTACTTTGTAATTGGACTGATTGTTACTAGGTCTATCCTCATGTATCTACGGGTTTCTCTGACACATCTGCTTTTCTACGTGAATTGACTCTCAAATCCATGCTGATTTTGGCTCCTAAGGTACTAGCTACTACTTTTCAAGGTATCCATGCTTCTTTATATGATATCCTACAAAATAAAGTTGTACTGGTTATGTGGGAATAATTTAACTGAAAGTGTGTTAATTATCTTCTTGAAATATCATTTTCTTTCATGTGTATATGTTGTACTCGTTCAATAGTTAGTTGTTATCATTTGCTGTAGGTTGTGCTTATAATAATGGGTTGAGCATCAGGTGTCTATTCTGATTTGTTCCTGAAAGCTACTTCTTTTTTGCCTTTCATTACAGCTTTCTCAACGTACTATTTCAGGCTCCTTACTGAAGTACCTTTCAAAGTTACAGGTACTGATCATGTGTTTTTAGGTAGGACTGAAGGCATTCGTTCTTCTAGATGCAATTGATACAGGCATAATAGTACTCGCTTTTGGTTTTCATATTAATCTCATTTTCTCTTTATTTTTCTATTACTCGGATGCCTTTATTTCCTTCTATTAACAGCTCCTAATTGTGCAAGTGGTAGGAAGAGTTTTTGATTCTTTTTTATTGTTAGTTTGGTGTCTTATCATTTGATATGTTCAGGTTGATGAAGAGCCTGCAATTAGAACAAACACTACCATATTACTTGGTAATATAGCGAGCCATCTAAATGAAGGGGTAAGTATAGGCGAATGCCATGCACTTGGCAAATATATTTTACTTCTGATTTTATGGTGATATTGATATTGAGAGGTCAATCTCTTCCTTAAAATGATTCCTGTGGCTATTCATGCGTAGATAATTATAAATCTTTTTTGTGCTTGCCAATGTATTCTGATGAGTTGAGTTGTGTAACAGACAAGGAAAAGGGTCCTAATTAATGCTTTTACTGTCCGAGCTTTGCGTGATACTTTCTCTCCTGCGAGAGGAGCAGGTATAAGAATTCTATAAGAATTCTCTATTCTTCCTGTATAAAATGCGATGTTACACCTTATTTACCTTACTAGTCTTTCTTATTCTTTTATCTACTCATGAAGGTTCTGAGATGTGCTGACAAGTATTAACTGTTTATGCAACAGGAGTTATGGCATTATGTGCAACTAGTTCTTATTACGACATAAATGAGATTGCAACTCGAATTCTTCCTAATGTTGTTGTTCTCACAATTGATCCTGATGGGTAATGATTTTTCAGATCCTATTCTTGTCAGTATATTCCCATAAATCTATCTGAATAAAAACTAGCTTTCTTGGATAGTGATGTTCGTTCGAAAGCATTTCAAGCTGTTGATCAGTTCTTGCAAATAGTGAAGCAATATTATGATAAGGTCTGTTCTTTAGCTCTTTCATTTAAAATTAAATGCCTTCATCCTACTACTTTCTCCTTTTTTGATTTTCTTCACATCCATCTTAATGTTTATGAGAGTTCATTTTGAAAGAATAATATTGATCTGTCATATTATGTTGCGTGGAACGTTTTCTTTTGGTTATTGATAGGCAAGTGTTGGGGATACCACTGCTGATGTAGGAATCTCGTCAATCCCAGGAAATGCTAGTTTACTGGGGTAAGGCTGTAAAATTATGCTATTTATTTGTGTCAGTCCCTATACAGCGGAGAAATATACATTGATGTGCCAGGCAGGCAAGTTTTGGAATTAACATTTATGCATCAATGTGTATCTGTACCCATATTTTTTTTACAGTATTTTGTGCTTTTCATTTTTCCTTATTTCTGTTTCTTGTAGTATTTTTAAGTGTAGTGTTCATGTATCTTTTTGTTGAGTGTGCATGCACATGGCTATAAATTTACTCCCCCTTGGCTATAACTCATTAATTTTTCTTTTCAAATATTGCCGATATTTGTGACCTGAAATTAATTACGTTTATTATATGAAGTTTAAAAGTATTGTAGCTAATTTTAGCAATTCCGTTTTCAAAAGCCATTGCATCTTCACCAATGAGCCTTTTTTGAATTGGCACATAACACTCCGCTTACCTTGACTGGCCTGGGTTTCAGCCTCCTAAGTGACCGAAAATTTGATAACTCATCTCCTAACTTCCCCTTGATCGGTTTATTAGCAATGCCTTCATGTCTGTTATTTGAGCATAGGGTACCTTGCCAACACTTTCATACTTGATTCCACCTTATGCAGTATGTTACTATAAAATTATAGAAATATATATCACTTCCCTTAATCATGAATCTTTTATCTTATTTACAACGCAGATGGGCCATGAGCTCTTTGACCCTTAAAGGTAAACCCTCTGAACAGGCTCCAATTGCTTCTGCAAATTCCGGCACTTCTCAAACTTCCACAATGACCTCTAATGCAAGCTCAGGTGTGTGGCATTTCTAACTGTTTGGTTGCTTATGTCCAGTTTAGAGTGGAGATAAAACATATGCATTTTCCCATATGGATATGGTCAAGCTCCATAATGAAACCAATCAAAAGGCAGATAGTCTTGCTAATCATTTCAGTGTTCACTGTAATTTCAATTTACATAGCCATGATAAATGGAGGTCATAAAGAAGAAGCACTTCATTGTTATTTCCATTTATCTCAAGCTTCTGCTGTATCATTTGCATTGTCTCATCTTGATACTTTAGTCATGGATCCAATAATTGTTTTGATGTTTGGCACTCATAGTGATGGATGCTCCAAGTACAGCGCCAGCTCGTGTAAATTCCAGCACTGATTTAGCTGATCAACCTGTGCCCGTCTCCCCTACGTCGACGGATGGCTGGGGAGAAATTGAGAATGGAGTTCCTGAAGATCATGATAGTGATAAAGATGGATGGGATGATATTGAACCTCTGGAAGAACCAAAGCCATCTCCAGCGCTTGCAAACATACAAGCTGCCCAAAAACGGCCCGTCTCCCAACCAGTTTCGCAGTCAAAACCAAAAGGTAAGAGTCATCATATAAATCGCTATTGGCTAGTAGTTGGCAATGTCTGCCCAGTCCGGGCGAGGCCTGATTTGACCAGGCTTCGGGTTGGTCTCAGGCATGGAGAGTTGACCCAAAGCTCAGCCTGAATGGCCGGACCCTGAGCCAACATTGTTTTGGGAAATTTAACTAAGACACAGCTTGAGCCTGACTGGGCTTTGAGTCAGGCTTGGGCTGCCTTATGCCAGCTCACCCGCAGCCCGGCTCATTGCGATGCCTAGTGGTTCAATTGCAAATTATTCAAGATTGACAGTTGACATCAGCAGCTGAAACTTGGGGATAAAAGGGAAAATGGTTGTTTGATTTTAACCATAAATACTATGATTTGGCATATGATTATTTGAATGGTGGGGGGTCACACCCAATGGACATTCTGCTTAATTTTCTTTGGAAGACCTAGGTTAATGCCGCTGCTTAATCAACTTCAATCAGTGAACTGTGTTTCTAACTGTTAGACAAAACCTTTGAACTACAATAGCTAATGCTCCATTTAGGTTGCCCTTGCCAATAGTTTCTGTCGTTGGAAGCTTTAGCATGTTTGTTTTATGTGATAGCTAGAGTTTGTTTTATGTGATAGCTAGAAGATATGACCTCAGCCACTGATGACTCCTCAGATCCTTTCCAAGAATCTCAATTACATTGTTAGTGTCATTGATGAATTGTCTTTTTAGTGGATGTGGTCTAGGCGGCTTTTCTATGATTATTAACATATCTCATATATGACAACAATCTGAGGCAGACCTGGATCTTTGGGTTGCTCTCAGAACTGCTTTAAATTCTTTAGGCCTAATTAGAGCTGTAAGTGATTTCCATTTTATCAAACACTAAAATTGTTCTACATTCTACGAAGCTTTAATGTGACACACCAATGTCAGGACCATTTTTAGTATGCTCTCATGTTTGTGGTAAATGAATGTCACTCTGCTAGGAGCTCTTTTAATTGGTATTCCCTTATGTCATCATTGTTTCTTATGTCACAGTTTATGTTAAATGCTAGCTGCATAATATTTCTATCGTAGTTACTGGACTCTGTTGCAGTTTACGTGAAGTTGCCAGATCATGTTAGAAGCTGCATTCAAGTTGAGTGAACATGTATACATTTTCTAGGCAGTAGTGGATGCGTGAATAAGAGCTGATTAGCCCTATATTATATTACTAAGAGGATGTAGTACATATGTACATGAATAGGAGTACAGAATAGGCTAGATAATCTATATAGATACAGAAGATAATCCTAGGATAATGCTTATCTCTAAGATACTGCTATCTAATCTATAGAATCTGATTACAATCAGATTATAATATTATGAGATAATATGTTTCTTGACCACACCCCCCCTCAAGTTGGATCATAGATATCAATAATGTCTAACTTGCTGATCCATTCACAGACTTGTCTTTGAAGATCTTTGGTAAACACATTTGTTGTCTGCTTCTTCATTGGGACATAAGTTAGGCATATAGTCCCATCTTCTATCATCTCCTTAATAAAATGTCGATCAACTTCAACATGCTTTGTTCTCTCATGGTGGACTGGATTGAATGTCATGCTTATGGCTGCCTTGTTATCACAATAATGTTTTATAGGTGTCTCAAAATTGATTCCCAATTCTGTCAGCACTCTCTTTAACTAGAGACTTTCACAAACCTCTTTTGCAACTGCTTTTATTTTAGCTTCTGCACTACTCTTGGCGACCACCTTTTGCTTCTTACTTTGCCATGTGACCAAATTTTTCCATACGAAAGTACAATACGCAGTGGTTGATCTTCTGAACTTGCCCAATCTGAATTAGTATATATTTCAATTGTTCTTTGATCTCCCTTTTTGAATAACAATCCTTTCCCAACGATACCCTTTAAATATCGTAAGATCTTATAAACTACCTAAAAATGCTTCTTCCTTGGTGCATGCATGTAGCGACTTACAACACTCACGACAAAAGCAATATCTGGTCTAGTATGAGACAAATAAATCAGTCTTCTCACTAGTGTCTAATATTCTTCACGATTAACAAGTTTATCTTTGTACTGTTAATGGGAGGTGGTGCTTGGTTTACATCCTAACATTCCAGTCTCTTTCAAGAGATGAAGAATGTACTTCCTTTGTGAGTTGTAAATCCCTTTCTTTGATCTCGCTACTTCCATGCCTAGAAAATACTTCATTTCTCCTAAGTCTTTAAATTCAAATTTTTTCCTCAAAACTAACTTGAGTCTTGTAATTTCCTCTGCATCATCACCAGTTACGACAATATCATCTACATACGCAATCAAAATTGTCTTCCAACCTTCTCTAATTCTAAAGAAAATTGTATGATCCGACTAAGCTTGTGTGTATCCTTCTATTTTTAGGACTTTGGCAAATCTTTCAAACCAAGCTCGTGGTGATTGCTTTAGCCCATATAGGGATTTTCTTAGTCTGCATACTCTGTTTCCTCCTCCTCCATCATAAAACCTTGGAGGAAGTTTCATGTATACTTCTTCCTTTAGTTTGCCATTCAAGAAGACATTTTTAATATCAAGTTGCTGAAGTGGCCAGGCGAAGTTAGCAGCTGCAGATAGCAATAGTTTGATAGTGTTTAGCTTCTCCAAAGGTGCAAATGTCTCCTTGTAGTCCATCTAATAGGTCTGAGTATAGCCCTTTGCTACCAGTCCCGCTTTATACCTCTTGATGGAATCATCAGCCCTATATTTGACTGTGAATACCCACCTCCACCCCACGGGTTTCTATCCTTTTGGCAGATCAACTTCTTCCCATGTTTTATTCTTTTCAAGTGCTCTTATCTCTTCGAAACTACTACTCTCCATTCTAGAACTATAAGAGCTTCTTAAATATTTTTGGGGATGTCAATTCTGTCCAGATTAATAATAAATGCTTTATATTGAGAATATAGAGCATCATAAGAGACAGACCTCTCAATCGGGTGTATAGAATCTGAGCTTCCTTGGCAGGGACCTGCACTGGTTCAGAGATTGGTATAGCTTCAGGGATAGGGAGTGTATTACTTGTTTTCTTCTTCCGAGAGAACACCTTAAGTGTATGGTCAGGTATAGCTACTTCTTTATCAGGATTTGTCTATATAGGAGATGACATTAGGAGAGGTTCAAGAATAGATGTACATGGGGGTTCAAGCTGAGATTCATCACCACCAAACTCACTCCAGTACTCTCCCTGAATCAAAGACTTGGGATAGAATGAATCTATCTCAGAAAAAGAGACATCATAACTAACAAACTACCTTTTTGATATAGGATCATAGCATTTATACACTTTTTGTGTAGTAGAGTAATCCAGAAACAAACATTTTTTAGCTCTTGGATCAAGTTTGTTGTGTGAATAACTATGAATAAAGACTGTACAATTAAAAACTTTTAGAAGAAGGTTAGTTTCAAGATGAGTAATAGTATGGGTTTCTTGAAATTTTTGAAGAGGTGTTTTGAAAGAAAGAACATGACTAGGCATTTTATTAATAAGGTAGGTTGTAGTAAAAATAGCATCCCCCTAAAAGAATTTTGGAACATTGCTAGTGAACATTAAGGCCCTAGCTACTTCAAAAAGGTGTCAATTTTTTCGCTCAACAATCCCATTTTGTTGAGGACTATTGACATAAGTACTTTTGTGGACAATTCCATGTTTTTGGAAGAATATATGAAGATGTTGATTAAAATATTCAATACCATTGTTAGTATGAAGGGCTTGAATACTTGTTTGGAATTGATTTTTTATCATTTGATAAAAGTTGATGAACACGGTAAAGACTTCAGTTTTATCCTTCAAAAGAAACACCCAACACAAACGAGTATGGTCATCGATGAATGTAATGAACCACTTTGAATTGGTTCTATTAGTAACATGAGATGGGCCCCAAAGATTACTATGGATAAGTGAAAAAGGTTTTGTGGGTTCGTATTTAGACCTTGTAAAAGAACTTCTTTGATGCTTAGCAAATTCACAAGTGTCACATTGAGCACAAAGATCTTTATTTATTGAAATGTTTGGAAACAACAGTGACATATATTGGAAGTTTGGATAACCTAACCTCTTATGCCATTACAATAGTTCATCAATCTTAGGAATAATCACAGTATTACCCAAGCTATGAGTAGAATGACTTTCTTCATCTTCAAAGTAGTACACTCCATCTACCTCTTTAGCACTGCCAATCATCTTCCCCGATGACAGGTCCTATAACATAATGAGTGGGGAAAAAATGAGCACTACAATTAACTTCTCTTGTCGATTTACTTACTGAAAGGAGGTTACATTCTAGATTCGAAACAAGTAGAATATAATTTAGTTTCACATAATTTGTTACTTTGATATCTCCTTTTCCTACTACTGAAGAGGAATCACCATTTGCTACCTTAACCTTTTCATGCCCAACACTAGGAAAATATGAATGAAACAGGTTATAATCTGTCATATGGTCTGATACTCCAGAATCAACTATCCATTTCTTCCTACCGCATATTACCTCTCATAGTAGCTTTAGCAACTATGTTTTTCTTCTGTTGGTTGCTTTCATTTTGGAGATTCTTTAGTATTTCCAATAGTTTCCCTGGTGAAATATTTAATTCACCACCTTGTTGTTTCTATCTTTAGATTTTTCTGTTCCCCTTTCACTAGATACGTGGTAGCCTTGATTTTTTTCCCGTTTTTGGTTTCTGGTCCGGAGGCTTTCCATGGATGTCCCACATGTGTCTTTGATGTGACCACTTTGTTTACAATGATCACACCACTTCTTATGACCCTTCTTATTGGGTTCACCATAGGACATCAATGCAAACGCTTCATTAGTAGGTACTGGAGACACATTTTGTTCTTTTTTTGGCTCCTCTTTTAGCATGATTTTCCCCTTTACTGCTTCCCTTCTAACTCTAGAAAAAACTTCTTTAGTTTTTGGCATTGGAACTCTACTTAGGATTCTTCCATGGACATAATCGAACTTTTTGTTGAGACCAGCCAAAATTCAAAGACTTTATTTTTCAATTTTCTGGTTGTACATCATAGCATCTTCCTTACACCTCTGCTCTTCATCCGACAAAAGATCAAGTTCCTGCCACAATACTACCATTTTGACCCAATATTCTGTAACTTTTCTATCACCTTGCTTCATTTGCTACAGCTTTGTTTTTATCTCGTAGGTTCGTGATGCATCCTCTCCATTAGAGTATAATTGTCACACCCTTTTTCCAGATTTCTCGAGCTGTTGGCAGAAACATAAAGGTGTGTTTGATCGGTGGTATCATGGCATTGATAAGCCATGATGAGACCATGGAGTTGTCTATCTCCCACTGTCGTGCAGCTTGTGAGTTTGGTGGTTGGAATGTTTCCATCTCCGACGATAAAGCTCAACTTCCCACGTCTTCCAATGGCGAGTTTCATAGCTTGAGCCTACTCCCGATAGTTCGTTCCATTCAGTTTTTCAGAGATGATAACAATTGAAACTCCTTCAAGACCAGAGGTCATCGATGACTGGCCTCCAGTCTGGTTTGGGATTGTCGTGGAGGATCCCTTGACTTGCCTCGGTTTCACTATCTCTTTCACGTGGCTCTGACACCATGTGAATAAGAGCTGATTTGCTCTATATTATATTACTAAGAGAATGTAGTACATATATACATGAATAGGAGTACATAATAGGCTAGATAATCTATACAGATACAGAAGATAATTCTAGGATAATGTTTATCTCTAAGATACTGCTATCTAATCTATAGAATCTGATTACAATCAAATTATAATATTATGAGATAATATGTATCTTGACCACAGGATGCTATTTAGCAGCAATATAGCAGATAGTGTTTTAAGTAATAACGCTGATGAGTCATTCAAAAAACTTTGCCTAATGGTTTCCAAACCCCCCTTTGTTTCAGTTACAAATTCTCGACCAAAAAGTACTCTGAAGGTAGCAAAAGACGAAGATGATGATCTATGGGGCTCAATAGCTGCCCCTGCTCCGAAAGCAGCATCAAAACCTTTGAATGTGAGAAGCAGCGCTGCCCTTGATGATGACGATCCCTGGGCTGCTATCGCTGCTCCCCCACCAACTACAAAAGCCAAACCGTTATCAGCTGGCAGGGGACGAGGAGCCAAACCTGTGGCCCCAAAACTGGGTGCTCAAAGGATTAACCGGACATCTTCAACAGGTGTCTAAGGTGATGACAGCATAACAAAGTGATAGGAAGTAATGTAAATTTCCCTTTTGTTACTAGTTTATACAGCGCCAAGTCCTGCTTACTTTGATTTGTATCTGCATGTGCTTCCTATATTTTCAATATGTACCATCATTCTTTTTTGAAATTTGCTTTTGCCTATTCTTATTCTTTGTGAGATACTGTCATCAGCTAGATCACTTGCAGCATTCACCATTTGTGCATGGCGGCGCAGTTTCAGTGGCAAGTTTTTTGATGTTTTATGGAACAAATTAAACATGTAAGATATCAGAGCTTTTATTTTGGACAATTTATTGGACGTGTTAAGATGTCAATTCTTTGGCGAGCTTTTGTGTATATTCAACGGTCGGCTGTGCACAATTTAGGTTTAGAAACTCCCTGAAGGATGAATATTATGCCTGGGAGACACTTAAAAAGTGGTCTCAGGTCCGCGTACGTTACTTAAATGGGTCACATGCACTCAACTGTTTGATAATTAGGATGCATGCTAGTTTGAAGAAAGTGTCGTATGCATTTGCGGTTTACTTCCCTGTCTGTACAAACAGTCTAGATGAGAATTCCAATGTATCTTCCACCCATCAATTATTTCCTGGAGTAGTTCCAACTAAAACATATGAATTTATCAGAACACAAACAGTTGATTGTTATTTAACAACTCCATATGAAATCAATTCGTAATGTGTAATTTACATCCAGATCTATCAAGTATGCTCTCTTTAATCATGATGTTATTATTGTGGGTGCATTTTCATACATCGTATGGCCTGCCAATTTGAACTAATTGACAACTTTAGGATAATATTTCTCAACTTTTCTGTAAGTACGGGAAAATGGTGTTTGTCAAGTTTAAAAATAAGATTTAAACTATGAGAATTAATTTTTTTACTAACAACAGAGAAAATAAAAGTAAAGAAAATGCATATACGCTGAAAAAATAAAACTAAAAAGCATTGAGCAGTTGTTATTTCCCCTTCCAATGTAAATGTTCTTAGGTTCGACATTTGAGATATATGTTATTTATATTACTTAAAATATTCTTTCCTATTGGAATTAAATTTTATTTTGCATCATAAAGTTAAATTCCAAAGCAGGTCTTATGCTCTTTTATGTACAAAAAGTTAATAGGAATACAAAGAAGAAAAGAATGGAAGATGACTAGTTCAGACTTAAAAGGAATAAGGTTGTTGCAAGCGGTGTGTAATTGTAGTTGTTCTATTAATATTCTTTTGTTGCAGATGGAGAATTGTTCTATATAAGGATGAGAGTTACCATAATTGCACT
>JANTNU010000233.1:20867138-20881505 GCA_024752395.1 Erythroxylum havanense | reverse complement strand
ATTATAATTATGATGGTTGGTTAAGAGGAAGGAATGATTACTATTACCATTAACAGTAGTTGATTTGTAAAAAATATTGAGAAATAAAATTTATTATAGTTTAATTAATTAATTAACCATATTTTAATTACTTATATTGTAATTAATCAATTACAATACATTGATAATTAAAATATTGTAATTAATTTTAATTAATTATATTGTAATTAATTAATTAATTATATTTTAATTAATTGTATTGTAGTTAATTAATTATTAATAATATTTTAATTAATAGTCTTTAGAATCCAACCAAGTGAAGCACAAGAGAGTAAGAAGTGAAGTAGTTCAAAGAATGAAAGAACAAAAGAGTAAGACGTTACCTTTGAATGACACAGAGTAATTCTTGATAAAAAATACATGATAAAGAATTATACTCAATAAAAGCTCATAATAAATATATAAACTTTGATGAATGTCTGTTATAAACTCACAGCAAATAACAGTTTTTTATTCAAATGTGTCTTTCTCAAGCTTCAATGTAATTGAATTCCTATGCTTGGAGGAATGAATTCAATTTATAAAGGAGATTAGTTTCAATTATATGCATGAATTAAATTTATCTCACTTTTATGTTTTCAAACAGCTGAATTCAATTCACTCTTTTCCAAACACTCCGTAAACAAATTGTTAAGAAGCATATTCAAAATCCAAACAAGATTTTATATTTCTCTAGTACAAGTTAGTAAGGGGTGTTTGCGAAGGATAAATACAGAGGGCGGTGCTCATAGGCATGTGCATATATACAAACACGTCAGCTAAAGTAAAAAGCAAAAGACACTTGAATATTCTCCCACCATAAACTTCCAAAGTATACAAACGTATAGCCTGTAGCTTAATGCTGCTTCTTGGTTTTCCTTTTTCCGCTAGCTGGCAGCTATCAGGACCGTGTGCAGTACTTTTTCGGGTCTCTATTCTGATAAGTTAGTAGTAGTAGCAGTAAAATTCTACAGTATTCGGTACCTGGTAGACAATTGTTTACATACATTAAAATAAAAATAAAGCAGTAGATCAATTCGGAAAATCCACAAGTCTCTTATTGCATAACTAGTAATAATGATGTTTTGGAAGTTTAAACTCCCGAAATAAAAGGGAAGAATGGTAAAAATACACGCATAGTTTTGAAACCCTATAACGTAGGTCCGTGGGGGGGACCATGTAGAGAAGATTGGAAAGCTAAAGGACTTTGCTCCCTCTCTCTCAATCCCTGCCTGGAATCTGCAACCTGTGAAGGTTAAGTTGTTGTAGCTCTAGCAGTGGCAGTATTATTGTTCATTTCATTTATTTAATCCACCAACTTTCCTTTATTGCGCTTTTTACCCTTTCCAGATTGCTCCTGTTTCTGTCCAAATTTACCAATCACCACTTTCTCTATTTGTAAATTTCCAAGTTTTTACCATAACAGTCACTCCATATCTTGTGTTTCAGCATTTCTCAAGTACTTGCACGCGTTTCATTCCACCAATTATTTATTCTTTTAATTTATTTCCTGCACGAATCTTTCAACTATTCCAATTGTTACCCATAGTCTTTTTATATTACAATTTATAAACTATTAAAATTATTAATATTTGTTAATATACATAATTATAATTTATTACAAATACAAAGAAGTAAAGAAAAATAGTGCTTTTTTAACTTTTTGGAAAGACGGTAGTGTAATGTCAACGTGGACGCCATGTAGGAAAAACGGACACCTAATGTAAGACAACACGTGTATAAACCTAATCGATAGTATTGGCCCACTTACTTTTCCGTTAATAAATGACAGGTTCCCAACTTAATTTACCAATTTTTTTATATATATTGACACCTCTGTCCCTACCCTCCCCCCTTCTCTCCCACTCTTTTTTCTCCTTTTTCTCAGAGCATTCACTGCTCTAACCAGACTGCCACCAACCTCACGCCTCTCTCTCTCAAACATGAGCAGATACACTCTTATGTACAAAGTTTGAACCCTAACTCTTGCTCCCTTCTCTTTTAGTTTGTGGAGTTCAGTACTGATTGGCCTTTGAAAGCAAGCAAATTACCTACTTCTTCCTCCCCCATTTTCTTTGCACGCAAGGATCTTCTTCTTCTTCTTCTTCTTTCTTTTTTAATTTCTCTGTTTCTGTGCTCCTGCCAATCTTTTAGAAGATAGCTCCGCATTTCTGTGTTTTTCTTTAAATTGTTAAACTTTTTTGGTTCTCTTACCCAAGTTTGAAGCTGCAATGGCGAAGTAGGGGGTTCCT
Source organism: Erythroxylum havanense (assembly GCA_024752395.1). Classification (NCBI taxonomy): domain Eukaryota; kingdom Viridiplantae; phylum Streptophyta; class Magnoliopsida; order Malpighiales; family Erythroxylaceae; genus Erythroxylum; species Erythroxylum havanense. The sequence goes on along the minus strand of JANTNU010000233.1, from coordinate 20,879,235 downwards.
TTTCTATGCAGCAAAAATGCGGGCACTGTTGGGAACACACAAGTCAGTTACCTTATTGCTATTGTTACTGTTCTTAGTGTTGCTGTCACGGCGTGTGAGATCTCTGAACCCCTCGTTAAACGACGACGTGCTTGGGCTGATTGTCTTCAAAGCCGATCTTCAAGATCCAGAAGGAAAGCTCTCGTCTTGGAATCAGGACGATGATACTCCCTGCAACTGGGTTGGCGTCAAATGCAACCCGAGGACCAACCGGGTCTCCGACCTCGCTCTTGATGGATTTTCTCTCTCTGGTCGGATCGGCCGCGGACTCTCGCAGCTCCAGTTCCTCCAAAGGCTTTCACTTTCCAGAAACAACTTCACTGGTTCTATTAATCCCTCTCTCACTCGCCTTCCAACTCTAAGAACCATGGATTTGAGTCAGAACAGTCTCTCTGGCCCTGTTCCTGGTGATTTTTTCAAGCAATGTGGGTCTCTTAGGGCCATTTCTCTGGCTCGAAACCAGTTTTCAGGGAATATTCCTGCTTCTTTGAGCTTGTGTGCTACTCTTGTCTCTGTAAATTTCAGTTCCAATCAATTTTCTGGATCTCTGCCACCTGGCATCTGGGGTTTGAACGGGCTTAGGTCGCTTGATTTATCTGAAAATATGCTCGAGGGTGAGGTTCCGACAGGTATTGAAGTTTTGAAAAACCTGCGTGCTATTAATCTTAGTAAGAATCGTTTTAGCGGGCAAGTTCCTGATGGGATTGGAAGCTGTTTGTTGCTGAGAACTGTTGATTTTAGCATGAACTCGTTTTCTGGGAACGTTCCAGACACAATGCGTGGGCTTGGCTTGTGCAGTCATCTTAGTCTGAGCAACAACTTGTTAACTGGCATAGTTCCAAACTGGATTGGAGACATGAAAAGCCTTGAAATTTTGGATCTTTCCAGGAACCGATTTTCTGGTCAGCTTCCAAGCTCCATAGGGAATCTTCAGTTCTTGAAGATAATGAATTTTTCTTCAAATAGTTTAACTGGAAGTCCACCGGGGTCTATGGTCAATTGTGAGAGTCTTTTGTTATTGGATTTGAGCCAAAATTCATTCAGTGGCGACCTTCCTGGGTGGATTTTTGGTTCGGGTTTGGAGAAAGCTTTGCATTCAGAGAGTAAGCTTGGTGGGATTCTCCATTCAGTTGCAAAGATTGAAGTTTTGGATTTATCTTGCAATGATTTTTCTGGTGAAATTGGATCATCCATTGGGGCTTTAAGCAGCTTGAAATATTTGAACCTCTCTAGCAACTCTCTCGTGGGTTCTATTCCCGCTACTATTGGAGAACTAGAAAAGATGGCTGTTCTTGACTTGAGTGAGAATAAGCTAAATGGAAGCATTCCTTTGGAAATTGGTGGAGTTTCTTCTTTGAAGGAACTGAGGCTGAATATAAACTCACTCTCTGGACAAATTCCTGGTTCGATTGGCAACATATCTTCCCTAACAACTTTGTAAGCTCCCCGTGCTTTGTCGTTCTTGGTTTTGTTTATGTCCTTCGTAGTGGTTTAGTTTAGAACTTACATAATCTGATGACATTGAGTGTTTCAGCTGATTATTACTGAATTAGATGCAAAATAGTAGCTTGGAGTCTAGGTCTATGCCTTCATCGGAAATCTGCAGTTTCTAGAATAAATTGTTCTGGCATGATTCGAAAATAATCCTGTTTCATCTGGTAATGTTTTTTTCAAGTGATTAGGTAGGCATCGGCAAACCTTTAAAAGCAACAAATCACGAGCTTGATTGTGAAGCAATATTTAACCTCTTATTGTCAAATATTGGTAGTTAAAAGAATATTTAACATTTTCTGTCAAAATTGGTTGTTAAAGGAATATGACGTCTAAATTGTCTGTGGTCAGAAATGAGGAAAAACCGTAGATGCGTGACTTTCAACTTTATTTTTCGTTGCTGCTGAAAGATTTTATATCACTTCATCATTCTAATAAGTTAATTTTTCTTGTTTCTTTCTCCTTCCCCTCGGGGCTTTGAAGATTCCTATCTCAAAACAGCTTGTCTGGACCAATACCTGCTACATTGGGAAAACTTTCAAACCTACAAGTTGTGGACTTGTCATTCAACAACCTAAACGGTAGCCTGCCCAAACAGTTGGGCAATCTTCCTAACCTCTCCTCCTTCAACATTTCTCACAATTATTTGCAGGGTGAACTACCTGCTGGCGTTTTCTTTAACACCATATCACCGTTGTCTGTCGCTGGTAACCCATCGCTTTGTGGCGCTGCTGTCAACAAGTCATGCCCAGCAGTGCTTCCCAAACCTATTGTTCTGAACCCAAATTCATCTTCTGACTCACCATCTGACTCTCTACCACAAAATCTTGGTCATAGAAGAATCATCTTGAGCATATCAGCTCTTATTGCTATTGGTGCAGCTGCTGTCATTGTTGTTGGGGTGATAGCTATTACTGTCCTCAATCTACGTGTTCGGTCATCAGAATCTCGATCTGCAGCTGCCCTTACAATATCTGCAGGTGATGACTTCAGTCATTCCCCTACCACAGATGCCAACTCTGGCAAACTTGTCATGTTTTCAGGTGAGCCTGACTTCAGTACTGGAACACATGCTCTGCTCAACAAGGATTGTGAACTTGGGCGTGGCGGGTTTGGAGCAGTCTACCGCACGGTTCTTGGGGATGGGCGTCCAGTTGCAATCAAGAAGCTCACAGTCTCAAGTCTTGTCAAGTCCCAAGAAGATTTTGAAAGGGAAGTAAGAAAGTTGGGAAAAGTCAGGCATCAAAATCTTGTTGCACTTGAAGGTTACTACTGGACTCCATCCTTGCAGCTCCTTATATATGAGTTTGTCTCTGGTGGGAGCTTGCATAAACATCTCCACGAGGGATCATGTGGACATTTTCTTTCTTGGAATGAGAGGTTCAATATAATTCTGGGGACTGCTAAGAGCCTGGCCCATTTGCACCGATTGAATGTCATCCATTACAACATAAAATCAAGCAATGTTCTTATTGATGGTTCTGGCGAACCAAAAGTGGGGGATTTTGGCCTGGCAAGGCTGTTGCCAATGTTGGATCGCTATGTACTGAGCAGTAAGATTCAGAGTGCATTAGGGTACATGGCACCTGAGTTTGCCTGCAGAACAGTAAAAATAACTGAAAAATGTGATGTTTATGGGTTCGGGGTCTTGATTTTGGAGATTTTGACTGGCAAGAGGCCCGTCGAGTACATGGAAGATGATGTGGTGGTGCTCTGTGATATGGTCCGAGGAGCGTTAGAAGAAGGCACATTGGAAGAATGCATTGATGGGAAGCTTCACGGGAACTTCCCTGTTGAGGAGGCAGTTCCAGTAATGAAATTGGGTTTGATATGCACATCACAAGTTCCATCAAACCGGCCTGACATGGGAGAGGTAGTTAACATATTGGAGCTGATCAGATGCCCTTCAGAAGGTCAAGAGGAATCTGGATGAATATGAGATAACTAATACTTGGAATTCAAGAGAAGTGCATTCAAGATATATTTGGATTTCAAGACAAGGGATTCAGAATGAATTATCCGGAGAAGAGGAATCCGGTTTGTTCAATTGAAGAAAAGGGAGAAATTTGGTTGTATTTTGTAGTCATGGTTCTTCTGTTTCTTTTGAGTTTTTTTTTTTTATTCTTCCTGGCATCGGATTCCTCTTCACCGGGTTCCACTATTTGGGACCCTTTTAAGAAATGTTTAGCAGTTTCTAATGATCACCAGACATTTTATTTTGTAGTGCTTTGGTTTCTTAGTACTGGTATGATCTGATTCGAACATAGATTTCTGAAGTTTTTTCCAAGGCACGTATTAACATAGAGCTGGGAACTGCAAAACTATATGCCTATGGGAATTGCTAACTAAACTCTAGTAATGAATTCTCTTTGATTCTTGTCATAAAATTTGACCTGTCTTTGTTTGTCAATACCTACTGGATGGTGCAGTGACATAACTACCATCAGAAACATGCTTTCTTGTACAACTTTCGTGTCAGACACATTTACCTTAATAGAAAACTAATATTGAGATACCTCAATTCTTCCTGTCATTGGCATTGCCAGGTCATGACAATTGCAATTATGGTTAAGATACATCAATGCTTCCAAGTCAAAAGCGACTTGGTTCTGGGAGCTAGAGCCTAGAGGAGGTCCCCGAGATTCTTTAGCTAGCTCCCACTTCGAAGCAAGGAAATCCTCAGTGCTCGAATTGAATAACAGGAACGGGCCACAGTGAAGAAGGAAAGCAAAAGGAAAAGCAGTGCATTGGGAACAGGGAAAGGTTTTGGGTAAAGGAGAAGCTCTTCAAAGGAATTGCATATTGTCAAGTCTGTGGAATTTAGAATTTCTCGTACCATGATGCTGTCGGAATTGGAAGTCAAATCTTTCTACTACATTTTTTTTTGTATTATTTTTCATTGCTCCCCACCTTATTTCGTTCTTCTTTTCCGAATGTATCTCTTGTTTCGTCTTTCGATACAGTGTTCCTTTCCACTACCCAAATGAAAGTGCGATTCTTTAAGATTTCTCCCATAAAACCCAAATGAAAGTGCGATTCTTTAAGATTCCTCCCATAATTTATTTACTTACACCTAAGAAAGAAAAAAAAGTGAACATTCCACAAGAATTGACAGACTGGTCTCACATGGGTTAGTCTTTGGCTTCTTCCTTTTGTCTTCAACCTCATGTCAGTGTCTGTCATGTCATAATTGCTGCACGCCCTCTTAAGCACCCATTTTAAATCTGCCTTCCTTAACTAGTCTAATCAGGCATCGCCCCCTGCCAATAGACAGTAGTACAGCCAATATAGAGATTTTTAAAATTTTTCCCATATGGGGAGGGAAGGGACAGGTACAGTTTACGAGTGGGACTCATCAAAGCCACGACATTCGTTGGTTGGACCCTGAAGCAGGGATTAGCTAGGTTTAGGATATTGTATAAGCACATGGGGGTCCTTAATAATCTCGTGTTTTGTCCATGGCTGGGTTGGAGGGAATATCCAGTTTGTTTTGGCTGTATACAGAGCTTCAGAGACCGCCCTTGCTTGTCTATGTTAGTGTAACTGTGTCGCCTAAATTTCCACGTCAACCTATGCATCCAACGCCCTCTTCTTCTTCTTCATATTTCAAACCAATATTTTAAAAACTAAATCAATAGTAAAACTTTTTAAGTGATTGATTTTTTAGTGCAATTTAATTTAATAATTTTTATTATTAAAATTATTCTATTTATTAATTAATCAATCTGCTTTTATAAATAAAATAAATAAATAAATTTATATTTAATAATCTCATTTTCAGATAAACTTAAAATTTTTAATAAGTAAAAATAAATTTTAATTATTTTTTAAAATTTTCAATTCTTTAATCGCGTGAACTATCGTATGGACTCCCCCGTCTCTTTAAGATCAACTAACTCATATGTAAGTTTCATTCGCACGAAACTTTTTTTTCTTTAGCTTTCAAACTTTTTATTTGAATATTTGTTACTGACACCAAGATTTGCATTAACGACTTGTGTGTCAAATTTATGATAGCCTAATACTAGTTTACTCTTTTAAATTTTTAGCACTTTATCTTACTGATTTAACTTTTTAATAGTAAGATAAGGTTAAAAAAAGGATTTTTACAATGATTTCCTTAAATCTTTATATGCTTGATTCTTCCACGTTATTGATTCTTCACTTTTATTCCTTTGAAGCTCTATTAAGATACATATGTACTATATTTTACTTATTTTATTTATCTTTTGGTCATTCAATTGATTTAATTAGCATCTTTGCCCATTTTATCCTTCCACTAAACTTAATGTTTCACATATTAGCTTACTAATATCACTAAGATAAAATATTAGTACCAAAAAGATTTTTTTATTAAAAATATAAGTTAGACTCGGTTTTTCCTAAAGGATTTATGTCCTTTAGTAAGATCCACCAGGTCTTAGACTCAGTTCAATCTTATTGAACTTAATTCTTCCTCTATTGCACCCTATTGATCTTTAGTAAGATTGCAAATAGACTATTTTACATTTTTTAACTCATCATCTTCTTATGAATATCAAAACACCATATGCGAATTAATCCATAAGCACCATCATTGAGCATAAACTAATTAATAATCTCTTAAATTGCTCTCAATACATCTCATCTAATTGATATTAACTTATTGAATCAGTCTGATCTATATATCATATAGAGATCATTCTTATCCTATATCTGCTTGCTTTGTAAAATTATTCTTTAAAAATGTGATGTCTCGTAACTCAAATTCACTTAGTTTTTTGTTATCTCATTCGCGTATAAACATGTATCATTTGGAATGTTTCTAATACTACTTATAAGGATACTTTTCTTCTTTAAGGTACCTAATATTTCATACTTATGTGAGGTTTCATAAACATGGATGGCATATCCTCAATGTTTTAGATGTGATAAATTAGGTTTCTTATCAATTCATAACCCACACAATGCTTTATAATTGATTTAGTAGGCACTAGGATATGTACATATGTAGTTTTTAGTAATGCATCATACTAATAGGTGATAGGAACTTTCATTGTGTTATCATATATCTAACCATTACCAGAAAAGTTCTATTTTTCCTTTCTACAACACTATTTTATTGTGAGATTTTTTGAAATAGTTAGCTACCTATCTATTTCCTTTTTCATCACACAAACTCTTGAATTGATAAGAAATGTATACTTATCCTGAATCAATTATTAAAGCCTTTATCTTCTTATTTAAGTGATTCTCAAATAAAGTCATATACTTTTGAAAAAAAATGTAATTCTTCAAATTTATGAAGAATCAAATATAAATATCTATAACTAGTTACTCGTTGATAAAGGTGATGAAATAAGTACCCATAAGCCTTGACCTCACATTCACTGGGCCACAATTATTTGAACGATTGCTTACAATAACTCAATAGCTTTTGTCACATAATAAATGGTTTTCATATCATTTCGTCATATAGAAAATATTTATAAGTAAATAATTTTACTCTATTTAGATTTTTTAAAATTATCTTGGACTAATAGATTTATTCAATTATGTCTAATATAACCAAGTCTAGCATACCACAAATTAACATTAATATCACAAGAATTATGTGATATAAATAAAATAAAATAAAATATATTTGTTTCATAAACAACATTAATACTGTAAAATCATTTAACATAAATTTATGGTTGTAGTAATTGCTTCCAATCAAGATATCTAATTCAATAATAAAAAATTTAATATTGAATATAATACTAACTAAAATTACGCCAAAATAAGATTCTATTATATCTTGGAATTAAAAAGCACATCATCTTTAATAAAGGCCAACCACCATGCATGATTAACTTTTAGTTGTCTTTCCTTGAACCTCAACTCTAGAGTTATCACTTACATATATCCACTTTATCTAATATGAAATGTGTTGGAATTATATAAAGACATCATTTTCCTTTATTACATGGTTTGTGGCTCTCGATTTTACATGTTATAAAGAGAGTGATTCAGTTAAAAAAAGCAATAGAAATAAATACAACATACTTATCTATATTATATGATCTTACCTTCTTAAACTTGCAGCAATCATATAAGAACTTATCTTTCATTTCACAATTATAGCATTTTACTATCATATTTGCATTCCTAGGAAGACCTTTTCCTTTCTCATCTTGATTAGCCTTACCCTTCTTAGAATCCTAATAATTATGGAAAACTTTTTTTTCTTCTTTGTCATGTAGACCAACCTTAATGCTTACTTTTCTTAGTTTTAACTCCATGTGAGCTTGAATTAGCCATATTGATATGTGATATAAATGAAACAAAAAACTAATTCTAAAGAATCATTAGGCAAGTTTACCTATTGTTCTTATAATATAGCTTAACAAGTTGAGTGTTAATACCATGAAGACTATAACTACTAATACTAACTATCTTTTTATTATCTATCTAACTAAATGAGTGATTAATTTTAAAAAGTAAAGTAAACTATAAAATAAAAATAAGAAACAATTTGTCAAGGTAATAGATAAGAACAAAAATAACCAATCGATAAATAAGATCCACATGAGAATCTCCCTAGAACTTTACTATGTTTGAATTTATTATGTTGTTTTTATTGATGTTGTTGTTGATATTGGTAAACATTTAATCCTTATTTCTTAGACTCATAGGAATTTAAAAGTTATAATTGTACCCTCTGTCAAGACATACAATCCCTATCCTTAAGTATTGTACCCTCTGTCAAGACATTCATGATATATTTCATTCTAACTCAAAAGGATCATGTGGTCTTATATCTAGGATTTCATTTAACCCTCATTATTTACGTTATGATATATTCATATACATAAGATCTTCTGCATTCACTACTTTAATCCTTTATATGAATTCAAAATCAAACCTTTTTTGTTTATTATTGCGATTCAACATGATAGGTTATCATTAGTCTACAAATTTAATCCCCTGCTTAAGTTGATTTGTAGTATAGTAAAGAAAAGGTATCGTCCCACAGAGATCAAAACACAAGGAAGATTTTTTCACTTTCAAGCAAAGTATGCGTGAATGTTATGTATGAACTGATGCACAATAGGAAAAGATTGGGGGATTTGTTTATTTGCGTTAAAAGTAAATAAGAAGAGAAAGAAGAAGACATGATTTAAGTTCAGAAAATAAAGCCAAAAGTTTTCAAGAGAGAAATTGCTAGGAAAATTTGAGTAAAAAGTTTATATTAATTAAAGACCAATTGCAAAAGTTTTCACTAAATCCTTAGGTTGTTTTTAATCATTGAAAACGAATTATTTCTTAGATTGGAAAATTAGGGTTCATCAAGCAAAGATAGATGCATTCAAAACAAGCATAACATGCAAAATCTTCTTGTTAATGCATTAATCCAAAACTAGCGTAAACAACACAATAACAAGAACATTAAGATCAAAATCAAGTCTGCCAAACTTAAGTTAATTTTCAAGAAAGCTAGCATGCATAAAATTAACTTATGTCTTGATCCAACTAATTAAAACTGACCAACTAATTAAAACTTACATACAAGATTCAATTTTAATTAGTTGCTACTACTTAACCTAATCAATTTATTGTCCAACAATTAAATTAATCAGATAGCATCCAAATTATTCTTGCAAAATTCAAATTCATGACTTTAAATCCACATGCATAATTCAACAATCATGTCTAGATCAAGAGCACAAATTTTCAATCATAGATTCATCAATTATATGTGCATGTTTCTCATAAAAACAACCATGAATTTAGCTAATAGCCTCAACAATTGGAAAAGAGAATTTAGTTCATAATTCTAAGTAAAACAAAATTAAAAATCATCATTGAAAACATAGTGCAGAATTCGAGTACAACAAGAAAAAGTAGAGAAGAAAATAAAACTAGGATTCTACCTAGAGAGAAAGAGAAAACGTAGGAGAAAGAAAGAACAGAAGAGAGATTCACGTCCAAAGAAGAGATAAAACGTAAATACACACTTAAACTAATGGTAAGGACCCTATTTATATTGGAGGAGGTCGTGTAGGAGAGGATATCTTTTCTAAGTAAAAGTAGGTCTTTCTTTCCTTGTAGAATTAGAATCTTTACAAGAAGATGATTTCTTTTCCAAGTAGAAGTAGGTTTTTTTCTTTATAGAATTAGGATCTTTACAAGGAGATGGTTTCTTTTCTTAAAAATTAGAAAACTTCATTTCTCCCAATCTATATGTCCTCTGACCGTCTGGATTGTTCCTGGATCCATTTCTTGCAGTGACGAACAAGAATCTTCCGAAATATAGAAATCATAGTTGAAGTAGGATTCCTTATAGGATTAGGATTTCTACAACTTTGGTCACCTTAGGGTATTTCGATCTTCTCAATCTAAAAATGACATCTAAAAGTCCTAAATCTCCCTTTTTAGCATGATTTTCTTCACTTGACACTTAAAACACCTGAAATGAAAAAATCAATGTAAGTCACGTGATTTAGACATCAAATGAGAATAAAATCTAAGTGTAAAAGAAAAAAAAAGAAAATATGAGTGCATCACAACATAATAAATAAATAAATATAAATTCTCAAGAAAACTAAAATCTTTTATTAATTCAAATATATTAATTCTAAGTAATAATTATAAGGTTCATCCCATATAAGTATATATCCCAATTTAGTTCTTAAAAAGACAAAGAAATCTGTCAATAAACAATAAATAAAATAAGATAGAAAAAAAGTTTTCGTGGATCTTGAATCTTAATGTTCTTGCGTGATTCTTCATGGAATTCTTACTTCTCTCTAAGATTACTTTCTTCTTGAATATAGGTCCTTAGTGTCATTGAACATAGGTCTCTGTTGGCACCATATTCTACTCTTTCCTTTAAACTCGTCCCAAAACCACTCAAACTTGCCCTAACTCATTCCTTCTTTATTGGAAAGTTAGAACAAGATATAAAAATAAAATATAAGAAAAATTAATTACCAATTCCAATAAAAATTATCTAAAACAAGCAAAATGCTTTCATAATCATGCTAAAAACATAGTCTAATTAACACTTACCATATGTACACCTTAGTATGGGACGTGAAAGCCTTAAGATGTTCACTTTTCGATAATAAATGTCTCAGAACATAGTCCATCCTCTTGATATTCTCATTGTGATTAAGGTGCAATTTCATGTGCTCCAAAAGTTAAGGTAAAGATCATAAGACAATTTGCTCTTACTGCTCATCTAGCAAGATATGACCACCATCCTTCAATTTGCTAACCATGTTTGACAATAGCCTCAAATGCCTCTGTGTTGAATTATCCATCCTTTCTTATTGGTGTCTAAGGTCAATAGTGTACTAAGAATTAAACCAACAACGTTCCTACAAGATTTTCATTCCTCCTTATTGCCTGATCCACTTTTTTATTCTTAGTTGATGACCTAAACAACATCTGATCCTCCGGTACTGACTCATATTCTCTGGCGTAGATGGGACTTTTCTATCTTTGATGAGAATGACTACTGGGTGGACATTGTGCCATTGGTTGTTGCGACTTCGCTGGTCAAGAAAAAAAGATACTGACATATAAAAATAAGCTTCTTATTGTAATCCTCGCCATCAATGTCATTACAAGGGATTCTGGTTCGCCATCCTTTTGGCATAAACTAGCACTACAGGTGTGCCTTCCTTCTTAACAAACTCATCTGTTAGTTCTTTTTTAAGCTCTTCGAGAGTAATGATAAATAGTAGGCATAAGCTAAGCTGTTAAGAAACCAAGCCCTTCGAGTTTTGAGCTTGATTTTTCAGAGTTTTTCATGATTTTCACTTTCTTACAAAAGTGGCAAAGGAGAAGACTGTGATTTCCAAAAATGTAAGAGTATTTTCTCTATTTGTCTCTCTATATCCCTACCTTTGTCTATTCCTGTCTTGAGCTCTTTACGTAGAGTAGGTGACAAATGTTAGAACTTTATGGCTGACTTGCTAATAGGGTTTTATTTTTGCTAGTTGATCATGAAATCTCCGTTGGATATAGTATGATTGTAGAGACAGGGGAAAAGGGCCTTATCAAACTTAATCGATTTATCTGATGAATAGTGTGTTGTATCGAAAGGAATTCAAATCAAGTAACTACACATGTCTATATATTTCACATCATCAACATTTAGCTTTTCCTCCAATACCGCCAGCTCTTCTATCGAGTTTGATTGTTAGTATAATTGGTTATATGTGAGGACCACAAGCCTATGCCAAAACTTGTATGAAATGTGCTAATTTGTAGTAATGGCTAGGTCACTAAATTAAGTAATGACTAAACTGGTGTGGCATATTGTATTAAAACAACAAAATTTTATTTCATGATGCTGGCCTTGTGAACTTCCTACGTAAATTGTCACATATTTTCTCTACATGCTGAGTAGTATCCATCCTTTTGATTTGGAGCATCATGGTTCATAGTTTTTTCAACTTCATATTGTAAACTCAAGCATGCATTTCATACAAAACAAACGTATAAAACACATTCAGAAATCAACATATATATATCACCGTAAATATATGTTAAGCAGCGGAAATTTTACCTCCAGCCATTGCCTCTCCGTGGATCT